>JAIUND010000942.1:0-46736 GCA_034699125.1 Gisinianus flammeolus | reverse complement strand
AATACTCCACTGAGCACATAGGTCCTTTTAGAATTAACCATTTCGGCTATAGCGCTTTTTGGAGTTTCACGAACGATATACATAGTGAGACACTATACAGCGAAAGATTCCATTGAAAGCAGGATATCCACGTGCTTTCTTATTCCACTACTCTGTCTTGAGCATACACACAAGTATTATATTTATGTATTTACGACTCAGAATAAAAAGAAAAAAATAACCCTTTTGAATAGTGACTTGCCAAGATCAACATAAAATAATAGAGCAACTGCACAACTGCTGTTCTGTCTGTACAGATAGTCTTTGAATTTTATGTGCGTACAATTTTTTTAAATGGAAAGAAAATATACGCATAATTTGCACAGAATATTTTCAAAGCTGACAATACAAAAGGTAAAGATTTCATAATTTATTCCTTCCTGTCTTGTAAATTACAAGTTGTACTACACTGTAAAATATTGTAGACTTATTTACATTAGAATAAAGG
This sequence comes from Gisinianus flammeolus, assembly GCA_034699125.1. Taxonomy (NCBI): domain Eukaryota; kingdom Metazoa; phylum Arthropoda; class Collembola; order Symphypleona; family Katiannidae; genus Gisinianus; species Gisinianus flammeolus. The sequence goes on along the minus strand of JAIUND010000942.1, from coordinate 46,249 downwards.
TCACCTTTAAAAGGTGCAAAATTATTTTATAATGCGTTGTTAATGGAAAAAGAAATTGAGTTCTTCAAAGAATTGGAATATGTATTGTAAGTATAGTTTAAATGGTACCATGTATGGATTGAATGTTGTTTCTAGTACGGACACGAGGAGAAACCGGGAGATTCTGTAAAAATACCCGCTTCGGTTCAAGTTGAATCCGTACAAACTTGGAGTAATTTTCAACCCATTTTTCTGGCTCGTTGACTCAAATTCCAGCTTAAGTCAGGTATATATATATATAGCGAAGACTTTTGACTGGAACGTGAAAAATCCAGTCTGTACATATTAAAATTTAATAATTAAATATCAAGGTAGTTTTTTATGCACAAGTCTTGTACATATTTCAGTTACTATGTACATAAAGAATCTTATTAGATTATACTTGTATATATATATATATGCATTTTGTAGGTAAATAGCTCCAATATCTGCACTACAGCGAAGCAACCAAAGAATTCAATGCTGGAAGTACACGGTTGGAATTTTCTTCAAGTCTAAAGTCTAATACAAAACACAATCCAGCTCAAAATTGACAGGAAATCCAAAGTTCCACATTTCATAGTGTCCCGAGTCTTTGGAGCCGATTCTCTCTTGGATGTTCTTGTCCATAAATTAAATTTTTGTTTTGTGAAATCAAATACACGGAGCAGTGAAGTGAATAGAAGTAGTCAACTTTGATAGTTTGGTATATATACTACTGCAAATATTTTTCCGTTTGTTTTTGTCCGATTTGAAAGGGGGGAAAGAATTTCACATCAGATATATCGACACAATATCCAAAGAAATGGCTTTCATTCGAAATTCTTTTCGCAATTATCCCATGATTTCAAACTGTGTAATTTACGGAGGGTTGTACGTCACTGCTGAATTTTCACAACAAACTTTTCTCAAAAAATTCCAGGTGAGTCAGACAATTAAAAAACTGTTACATCTATATACGATTCCCATAATTTCTTTCCCAGTTTTATTTAATTTGATATATATACCTACTTATATGTATTTTGAATAAATTTTATACAGAAAAAACCGGACACACCAGAGCTGCCGTATGATAAAAGTGCCTTAAAAAATTATGCAGTTGTTGGAACGTTTGGGATTTCTCCTACACTTTACTATTGGTAAATCTAAATCTTCATAAAATATATATAATCCATACAATTTGAAGTCCTTATTATATCTGTATATAATCATATTCTTCCATTTTCGTTGTTTTTTTGAAAAGGTACAAATGGTTGGATGGGAAATTCATAGGGACCAGTGCTAAGATAGTCGTTAAAAAGTGTGTACTGGACCAGTTTTTTATGACTCCACAAATCTTAGGAATTTTTTATGTTGGTATGAGCATCTTGGAAGGGAGAGAAAATGTATTTACAGAACTCAAGGAGAAATTCCTTCCCACCTTCATTGTATGTTTCTCATCAAAATGACTTTATTTTTTATATACATAGTATTACCAACATTCTTATTTTCACATTTTCCCCATTAAACTTGACAATGTGTAAATTAATTGTATATGTATTTGATATATTTAAATTTTGTATTAACAGACCAGTTCATGTTTCTGGATTCCAATTCAAGCGACAAACTTTACTTTCATTCCTGCACAATATCGCATTGTCTACATTGCCGTTTGCACTCTCGTCTGGGTCAACATTTTATGCTGGTACGTATATAATTGTAATATCACCCATATACACTGTGTACATTTACTGTAATCCACACATGCTTATTCTTTCATACCCACATTATCAGTATATAAAATGATTTGAATATTTCCTATGTAGGTTTAAACGCCAAGGCCAAGATGAAACTACTCCTATTGCTATTGCCGCAAATTAAATCAGTGTCAATTGACAATTGTCTCGAATCGAAAGGGGAATTCTCCACTAATTTTTATCTTCCCTTTTTCTATATACTCAAGTTTTCAAACTCTTTTGTTCTCTTCGTATGTATATATCTAACTACATAAAAAATACCGAGATAAATATATATAAATATTCTCTATATATTCAAAGCACCTTCGCCATTTATATTCGTATGTCAATAAGTGTTTCGACACATTTGGTACAACTAGAATGTTTTCTCTCCTGCCATATTATGATATAATTAATGTTTAACTAATATACAATTTACGTCAATTAAATATTTTGTACGTCTTCGGATATTAGGGGTAATAAGACGAGGAAGGGTGTGTTGAGAGAGGTGGAATGCGCAATTTAACTGAAAATATATGTATGTTAATTTTAGTTCAAGTTTTTAGTATTTCAAGCTACAGGAAAAAGACAGGCTGTGCCAAGCTCAATAAAATTACTATTTGATGTTTTATAGTTTGATTGTTGTGGATTGTGGACGCTGAATCTTACAAGTTATGACTATCAAAATAAGAAGAAAAAATCATCGACCTTGAATCTTGAAAGTGATACTATAAGAATTAATATATAGTCAATTTCCGAAGTGAGTTATGTGCATTTGTTTACAATTCCTTTAATTGAAAATTGAAAACCCTGCTGGAACTTGAAACTGAAAAGAAATCTCACTTTCATATATACATTGAGAATGTGAGCAGTACCTGCTACCATTAATAATACTTTTATATAGTTGTCAAAATGCGTGATATAGGGTTTGTAAAATAATATATTGGTTCAAGAAGGGACTACACAAGCTATAAAACATTAAAAAAGTAAACCCGTGAATATTTTAACTAATTATTGCTTTAGTAAATGCATAGATAAAGAAAAAACCGCAGCAGTGTATAAACTGGAAATATTGAGATTGACATATATGTGAGAGACGACGTCATTTCCTTCCGTTGTGTATGTATTTAGTAATTACTAATTACTTTACTGAGAAAAATCCAAGAAAGCTATATTTAGTCTACTAATTATTATTAGAGATAAGAAAACGGCTTTAATGTGATTTAAAACTTGTTCAGCACTCAGGCACTCATGCACAATCAAAAAGTAAAGAAATGTGAGTAAGTAAGTAGTTTTCTTTATTATTACTATTACTTTTATATACATATCGTAAATTATAAAACAAATATATGTATGTGATGTGTATAATTAAAATTTTAATATTGTCTTTAATACTATCTTTCAGAAGGAAATTGTTAACTAAATTTTAATAAGGAATAGGAACTTACACTTTACCTTATACCACACTTACTAAAAAATGAAGTAAAGAAATCAACACATATCTGAGAAATGATAGCGATATAGTCAGCCAGTCTAACCATCTCGTTATCGGACATCAAAACTACAAGATTGAAACTAACTAGCAATAAGTTAGCTATACATGACAAGTGGTATAAATTTAACGCAAGTTGTGAACCAATACCCTAACTATTGTAAAATGTTTATTGGAATTCAAATTCTACCTGCCTGCCTCAATGTACATACATATCAGCCTACAAAAAGGCCAAAATGCACTACATTTTAGCCACTAACCATAAAAGTATACTACGTATTTTTATCCATAACATAAAAAATAAAAGATAGGTATAGAAATATGTACTCAAATCCAGAGTTTATAAATTTTCGTGTGAGCATACTAGTATATATGTAGAATTTAAAGAGACATTACTATTCTGTATTAATTAGGCTGTGAGTTATACAGCTATACCCGCAATTTAAGTAAAGCATTACATTATTTTTATTCGTATATAGTTTTAGAATATTGTTCTTCCGAAAACATCTTTTCATACTATAGCAATAAGTGGAACAAATATACTTTCTCTAATTGTCGGTAAAACAATTAAGAATAAAACAATTATTGTTAGTAAAATTGCATTGCAATAATAATTAATTATGATTGTTATTCTATTTATAGTTTGTTAAACATGCCGTTCTTTTGTAATGTAAACTTGCAAGTCTTCATGCAGCATTTGACAATGAGAAAATTAAAATGACTAATAAAAAACGAGACGCTGAGCGTTTTACTCCAAACCCAAACGTTTAAAAACTGAAAAATGGAAATACGCTTTGACGCCGGTTCAGTTGACCTCAAAACTGCATTTTATTGAGTCACCTATACATTTAAAATAGTATCGATCTACATCGATCTACTTTAATTTAATTTAATGTCTTAATTTTTAATGCATGAAGTAAAAACACGGACTTGATTAATCATTTGTTTTTGTCGGTAATTCGGTGAGTACTTACAATGGTAATATTAAATTTAAATAGTTATGTATACAATCGAATGAGAAATATATCAACAATATTTAATATGTATTTACTTGACAATACAAAAAAAAAGATTATGTACAGGTTTTAAACGCTCTTTTCCTTTTCTATCATATATATTGAGGTTAAGGTTTACGGTTTACATATAAATGTACAAACTGCTTACAAAGACTTTTGAGAGAAAGAAAGTTTTGAGTGCGTGTCATGTTCTTAATGTCATTAATCGATTTATAATAATAGTAACTATTAAATAGTTATGCTTTTCGTGTACATATATTTATCTACAATAGTCAATTAATGTAATAGTCTGTGTATGTTTTGCGAGAGATATAAAAAGAATTTTGAAAATGTGTATAGTATGTGTATATTTGCATTATGGATACACTGTATAGTATATACGTAAAGACCAAGGACAAAACACCTTTTATCAGGTTACTCAGGTTCAAAATAAATATTAATATCGTAAGTAACGTTGGATTTTCATTGTACGCAAGTATGTACCGGGTGAGTCATAAACAAGTGACGTTTTGGATCCAAAAAAACATTCATAAAAGAGTCGCAAAAAGTTGTAATCGACGTAGAATTCTTCAATTGTTAGGATGTATGGGCTTTTGTTTTTGTCACAATTTAAACTCTCCCAAAAGGGTCAGGTACGGATGAACTTTTTTCAGCCATTTCACATCTGAATTTCTATATATATACGTTTCTGTATGTACGGTACGACAGAACCCGGAGGAATTCATAAATGATTCCAACATGGACGTCGGACATCACCCGGAATTCGGTCTTTTCGTGGATTTAAAACAAAATCTTATTCAAATTTTCTAATTTGGAGCACGTATTTGGGTTGTCTGTATTATGCGGAGTGATGAAGCTGCGTTCCAGCTACATGGAATGACAAAGCAGAAAAACAACATCTCCTTCCTGGACCATTGAAAATCCCCACAATATCAATCATCGTAAAACGGAGTGTCGTAGGCTACGTCTGGCCGTTTTTCTTTGGAAAATTGTGTAATATAGCTTGTCATATCTGTCCGAGCCAACCTCACAGCCACACATTTGATAATTGTTGAATTGGCAGAAATGGTCCAATTGGTCCAATTGGACACCCGCAGATCCCGGATTTGACTCGACCCAACTTTTACCTCTGGGATGGCTAAAGGAGTGGGTCCACAGTAAAAAACTTAAAACCATGGCCGAGTTAAGAATCCTCATTATGTCGCTGGGTTTGCCGCATTCCTCAGATGTTTGATAAGGCTTGCAGACAATCTGTGATTGGTCGTTACGAGGAGTGCGTGGTCAAAGGCGGTGGAAATGTCGGTCTTTACTAGGGAATTCAAATTTGTGTTGGACGACTTTTGTTGCAATTTGTCATGAGAGCCGAAAAAAAATTGGAATGTTTTTAACATCAATTAAGTTTCCATTTTCCTGTCGTTTTCATAAATTTCCACTCCCCTAAATCGAAAAATCCGATTCTCGGGTGAAAGGTCCCGGACGTGTCCGAAACCTCCAAGCACCATCCTTGCCATGATAGAATTCGTTGGAATCATTTAGGAATTCCTCCGGGTTCGGCCGTAGATACCATAAAAAAGTATGTAGAAATTCACATGTGAAATGGCTGAAAAAAGTTCATCCGTACTTGACTGATGACTGACCATTTTTGGGACAGTTAAAATACAATTCTACGTCGATTTTGTCATATGTGCACTTTCTGATCGTGAGACACATTTATGAGTTTTTGGATCCAAAATCCAAAACGTCAGTTTTTTATAACCCACCCGGTACATGTATAGTAGCAGCATGCATTTGGCATTTGTCTAGAGTTTTGATAAAATAAAACTACATCATAAAGTACAAGTAGACGTTTATGAATGTATGTATGTAAAGCATAATCATACTTTAAACAAACTTGTATGTATATCCACCTCGTAATTTAGAATTTAAGTAGTGAATAGAAAGTGAGTAACGGAATATTGAGAATTATTTGTACATACATGCATACATATGTGGATGTGCAAGTGTAGACGGCAGACCTGTAGACTGTGTAGTGCAGTCACCGTGTGTATAGGTACTATTGCCAAATTGTCAAAATCCAAAGAGAGAGCATAAAGCAAGTCTGCATTCTGCATTATTTCTGTTCCTGTACAATGAACCCACAATTCTCTCCCTCAGTCGAGAGCAAGGTTTTTGACAACGAAAAACAAACCATTAAAAGATAATATTGTAATGTGGTGGTCTAGTAGTATCAGTAAGTAGTTTGTTGTCCTTATTAATAGTATATGTAGGTAGTACAGCCGAGTCGAGGAGTCTGTACAGTACTAGTACAGATACATATGTACAGATGATAAGTTGAATAGGTATATAGCATACAAAGGTTGTCCCTGTTAACCCTTTCTACTCCTACACATAAAAAAATGTACGTTTCTATTTGTATTCTAGATTCTAGGTTATTCACCATATACATACCATCCATTCATTCCACACAGAGAGACTTATATATAATCAACTTAATGCTAATGATCTACTTTTAATCTACACACAAAAATTTTATGAATAAAAAATTTCTTTTAAATTCCTTTCCTGTATATGCATGAATTGTACCTTTCATCTCACATCACGAATGAAACCTCATAGCCTAAATTCGCATCATCGTTATTCGTATTTTTAGTATAGAAATGGAAAAATTGGAAACTCTTTCAATGTGTACTCGCCATTCCCTCCCATAAAAATGCTTAAGCTGCAACAATCAGAGGAATACATACAAGGCAATAATATAATAAATGATATGGTATATGGATATGGAATACAGTTGAAAGGTTACAAAGAAGTGTTACAAATCGATACATTATATGAGAATGGCTAAAAGAAGAAGCATATTGAGGGGCAAAGGCGAATGCCCTCCTTGAATGAAATGTTTGTGCAATAACGTCATTTGCCACATGCTAGCATGGTAGCATGTAATTCCAAGTCCTCATTTTCTGTGTGAGACATACTGAAGAAACTACTACTTTTCCGTTTTTATCCAAAATCAAGAATATATGTATATAGAAATGAGTAATGACGATATAAAAAGTCCCAATTTTTCAACGTGTAGTATACGAAGATGCCAAGTGAAGGAGGGAACAGGGAGTATATATGTATATATATGTGTAATGCTGTGTAATTGTGTACATACATGTATGACTGTGATTGTGATTGTACATATGACACGAAATAAACGTATATAAATTGTGATAAAAAAAGAGTAGAAATTTTTCTCAAGAAGACAAAAACACATTGAACTTCTTTGTAAAGAAAAAAATGTGTACATTATCATATATAGAAAGTATATGCATGGGGAATGGAACAAAAGAGAATTGAGGATGAGTTTGAACCTACTTAAATCCAGGAGGAGATTGCCCTCTCTTTCTCTCCTTTTTTTTGCTGTTTTTACGCTAGTCGCATTGATGTATAGAATTGGAATACGCGAGTAGTAAGTACATACGTTCGTCTATATGTGTAGTACACATTGTGTATGCAATATGCATACAGTGATATACAACTCTTGGTTTTCGCATTTCCCGAGTCTATTCACTTTTGTACTATGTATATAATGCCCAGACTATTTCTAGTATAGAATCATAGCTATGATTTTCGTCTAGTTCCTTAACCTGAATATAGAACCAGTGCAAAAACCCGCCGCCGGCGTCTTCTCTATAAATATACTGAAAATTATTCCCCTCATATTTCGAGCCTTTTTAATCCTTATCACAATAGAGAGTTTGGTAAAGCCGTCGTAAAAAGGAAATCGTAAATATTTTGGTGTGAATTTTTAAATTCGTTGGTTAAATGTTAACTTGGAATTTTAAAAATTCCCACGAAAATATTTACGATTTTACGCCGGCTTTACCAAACTCTCTAATCCCCTCACACCTCTCTTTCTCTCTCTCTTTCTCTCTCTCTTTCTCTCTCTCTTTGTACACTTCCAAACAATTTATTTTTAGGGTGGGATAAATAACCTTGAACTCGGATTTGACTTTTGTTGTTGTTTTGACACTCAAATTTGATTTTTTTGGGTACTTGGAACAGTGTAGATAAAATTCCATTTACAATATTCATTATACTTATTGTGTAGTTGGGGGGTTTTTTTGGAGTGAAGTTTAATAGTGATTGAACTCGCTTTCGTTGTGTTATTTAGGTGTATGTGTATACTGTGTATACGAGTCTGAATTGGTGGGGGTACAAACAGTTGGACGGACTTGTGTCTCCGGATTTGCACATTAGTTGAAAGAAAGGGATAGACGTAGTCTCGGGAAACGTTGGTGAATTGGCGATATAAAAGTGATATAAAAGTAGAATGACATTGGGATTTTATACGAAAGTCTGTACATGTATAGTCTGGGGTGAATGAACGGCCTGCAAAGCGTTGCCGTTTTTGAAGTTTGCTTCCCTCACATCGGTATTTCCTCGCATTTCACTTTGGCAAGTCAGTTAGTTTTTGGCCGTTGAAGGGTTCAGTTTTCCTTTATGTAGGTCAGTTTCCGAGATGAGTTGAGAGGAACTTTTTGATTAAATACGTAAGAAAAGTGAAGTGTTTCACCCAAAAAATTTAAAACTCAAGAAAAATTAACAGAGCACTGAATAATTAAAGAAACCAAAAAACCAAAAAACCAAAGTCAAAAACAGGATTTGCACTGTCAAATTGAAGGAATTTATTTATCCACGTTGTGTTTTTTTTGTTTGTGAAAAAAGAAGAAGGACGTCAAATGAGACCGTGTGTTTTGTCATATGTCAAAATTAATTACAATGACTACCAAGAGTGGAATATCATGGTAAGTCAAATTAATTCCATAGTTTTAATTTACGACATATTGAAGTGTCTGTGTAGCGTTTAAAATTAAAATTTTCATTTAAATGGGATTTTTGATCTCTATATGTGTAGACTATAAATTTTTTTTAATTTCATGTAAATACGTACGTTAATAATTTTTATTTATTGGTTTGATTTTGATAGCTAACAAAAGATTCCTAACGAAGATCATCGGGGAGATGTTGACTGGATTTTTCTGCGGTATATATACACTCTGTCAAGATTGAAAATCTCGGAATTTTCGGAACTATATAAATATATATTTACAATTAACTAAAAGATTGGAATGTGAAACTAAAAAAGTTACCAAATATATATATTATATATACGTAAAATGATTTAAGGAGACTGACAACAATTTAACAACTTGGGATTTCTCGTTGGCGTTCCTATATACTATATACTAATAAAATACATGGTGTGGCAGCGGAAAAAAAATACTACGAGAGGACAGTGACACTATATGACCCTGAACAAGTGCATTGTTCTTTAATACTGTGATGTGGAATGAAACCAAAGCTTATAAAAAGAGTACTTAAATGTCAATAAGTCCACAATAGAACTCAGTCTATAACTCAACTTGTGTTATACTACTCATAGTACTCATCTCTCTGATTAAAAAAAATGAACTTTTTTGGATTGGACATGATGACAAGAGGAAACAGTGAAACGGAATTATTAGAACCCGAATTTAAACCAGAAGAATTCCCAATTCTTTATGGACTCCTAACAGCCCCCAAAACAAATGGATCAGACATGAAATCCAATAAATCACCCTATAGAACATTCTCAGCATCTACTATATCAACAATCATGTCCAAGAATCAAAATGAGAATGTTGGTCTACATGAAGCAGATAGTTCATCGATTCAAAGTGATTGTAGTAATAATAGCACCACCAGCAGTTGTTATTGTGACAGTAGCGAAGACAGCATTGACAACTCGGATCATGATCATGTTCATCATCAATCCAATAATTTACATTTCCAAATTACAAAATCACAACATCATCATCACCACCGTCGTCGACATCATCATCATGATCATCAGCAACATTATAATATACATGAACGGGGAGAAGTAGAAGATCCAGATTTGTACCCAACGTCAACCACACGGGATCCTGAAGAGATTGACACTAGTCGAGACGATCATCGGGAGTCAAATTCATCAAAACCAAATCATCTCGTGACAAAAAAACATTTAAAAAGAACCCATGATGATAAAATAATTATGAATAATAAATCAAATGAAAATAATAATAGTACAACGTTAAAAGTTGCCTCAAACCAAAATACTCAACCATCTCATCATCAAATATTTGAAACTAGTAGAAAACAAAAGAGGTTACGAGAAGGACATTTAGATATAAAAATTGAGCGTTGAGCGCTAATAACTATATGAATAAGTATATGTTATATTTCTATATAAAAAGAGAGTAACTGTAAAATGTGAGATGGATGTGTACTTAAGTACTTATATTATTACAAAAAATGTATTACAATTGCAATGATTGAATATATGTGCGAGGATATGGAGAGGATTTTTTTTTTACATGATCCCAAAAAGAATTACAATTGTTGCTTTTGTTATATATAGTCATAAGTTGCTCATCTCTTATGATTTTATTTATGTATATTGTACGTGTGTCATGTGGTATCATTACAACAAAAAATATACGAAAAAGGAAATTATTTTTTACAAAAAATATGAAATTTTTATTTTGTTTACAACACATTTAACTTTTTATTTATTTTTTAAAAATTCAAAGAGCAAAAGTCGATTCGAAGTGTGTGTTTGTGTGTGTAAAGTGTGTTAATGTAGTAAATACATATACGTAATATATGATGTGTTTAGATGGACACACTACATTATGGAAAATTATATATACCAGTCAAAAAATGTAACTTAACCATAATAATAAAAACATGAAAAAATATACATAATATTAATCATAAAATATGTAATAATCATTGCGTTTTTTTCCAACAAACAAATATGTACTTACATACAAAATACACTCAGACAGTTTTTTTTATTAAGTCCCACATGCACATAGTAACGAGTGAATACGCCGCAGATATATATAGTTTTATTTTTTAGAAACTCGCTCCGTCTCCGGTGGGATCGAGAATCCAAGGGTAATGACGAGGACACTCCATGCATGTAAAAAGTCGTAAAGTTTCACCAGGTAATTCCCGGGTAGTGAGAGGGCAAGTATTGGGTAAAGAACAGAAAGGTTGCCCTTTCACATCACATTTTTCTTTCCATTCTTGGAAGTCACGGAGTGCTGTCAATTCAGTTGGGTTCTGCATCCATTGAATGACTTGTAACATGGTGACAAAATAAACATCATTCCTGGCCAACATCTCTTCAATAAATTTGTTTAGTTCCTCGCGAAATTCCCTCTTGGATTTCAACCAGGAAGCATGGAAATGAAGACCCAAAGGAGCTCGATTTGTCGAGAAATGTCTGTTGAAATTGTGACGAAGGAGTCGACCGAATTGATCACCAGTCTGGATATTTGAGCATGAGGAGACCATATGACAACCCGGGAGAGACTCATCAAAAGTGGGATCATCTCGTCTATCCAATTCATTCATGACAATTTCCCACACTGGATGAGATCTGGATGGGCAATTTTGTGCATTTCCGTGACATTTGTGGGGCATACGGAAATATAAAGTATATGGCCAAATTGGAACTCGACTCAAGGGTGCTGTGATTGAGGCATCGTAGACAAAGAACTGGTCGGCCATCATATCAAATTGCTTGTTTCCACCAACACGGAGAAAAGGTGCACGAATACCAATCACACTTCCGTCAGTGATGTTGGCAAATCTATACATATGGGTGAGCAAAAAAAAAACAACCACCCCATTATAGCTATGAAACACACTCAACACATTTTGTATTATTACCATTATTTTAATGTTAATTACTAAGAATTATAAATAATTATAATATACCTCTCAATGATAAGTCGATTGCCAGCCATTTCCGCGAGCCAATCATCATAAGTTCCATCAGTCCAATAAGGTGGACTGTCCTTGTTAGTGACAGAGAAACTAGCAATTTCATGCCCTTGTCGATGAAGTTCTTGAACGGCAGAGTAATTGGTGTATTTATGTGAGCTGAAGAAAGTTCCCTTGATTTGACAACCATTGGGATTCTGACGTTGCCCATTGAATATATCTGCATACAAATCCACGTTGTCCACATTGAGGGCTCCGTTGAAAGTGATCGTGATCATTTGGGGTACCTATATATATATATACACACACACAGATTACATATACAGATCATCATATTCCCTTTGTTGTCAACTGTCTGTCATAAGTCATCATTCTCCACTTGTTTTAAATTAAAACTTTTAATATGCACCAACATTTCGTGTATATGCTCTCCACTGAACTCCACACTCTCAACTTACGTATATTGTATATAGCCCATTTACAATTCATTTTTTCAACTTTCTCTTATTCATATTTATCTGTTTGTTTACTTGCTTGTTTATTTATTTATGTTCATTTAGGGTCATCATTTACTATCGTCTATTTACTTGTATATTCAATATTTTCTTTAATATATTTACATTTCTCTCTTTATATCGAATGTCCATCGGGGAGAGAAACTTTTTAATTTATACACAGTGAAAGAGAAAACGGACTTACGGAATTTGGTTCTAGAGCTCCGGGGATTCTGGTTCCATCAGCTGAACAGAAACAATCGGGTAAGACACATTGAGTCTGGTCACATTCTGGTGCTCGATTCGGATCAGTCTCCACACTGCATGCATTCTCATCAGATCCGTCAGAACAGTCACCCTTGTCATCGCAGAAAAGTGCCTTCTCAATACATTCACCGTTTCCACACTGTAATTTACCATCAGGGCAAACAGGCTCATCAGTTACCAAATTGGGTAAAACCTTTCGTGTTTCTGTATAGGCAAACAACAAAGGTCAATAATGATTAGCGAGTCGACAGAAAGACATTGTTTTTACATATCAGTATTGTACTGCACATTCTCAATGACTGTAAATGACATAATAACTAATTACAAATCACTTCAACGTCATATATGCAGAATTTTGCACTCATTGCTTATATTGCATTGCACATATTGAAATGAGACACAGCGAGAGACAGAAATGTGAATGTTTTACACACACAGCAGAGTTTCCACTGTAAACTTTCCAGTTTACAGTTATTAGCTCTCTGCTGCATTAGCATGCACAACACGGCGTCTCGATAAGAAAGAGATATATACACAAGAAGAGAATCTATAAATTGTAAGCAGTGAGTGCTTGTGTTTTCTGTAGATAATATCTACTATAGATATTGAGATGCAAATGATTTTGAAATGAGAAAACAGAGAACGTACTTTCCAATTTGTCACAGTTGGCGACACGCCCTTTCCAGTCACATGTCTGTGGAATTTAGAATTTAGATTAAAAAAAAGTAACAAATAATATATAAAAATTCCAAGTTCAAATATCAACCGTTTTTATCGCGACAGAAAGTCATAAGAAAAGTATGACCTCTGACCTGTTTGTAAATGTCAAAGGCTAAACCATTGGGACATTTGACACCCGCCAACCGAATGACTCCACTTAAACCCGCTTTGTCACACCGGACAACATCTCTGCAATCCCCCTCGGTTGATAACCGAAAATATTCATCTTCTGGCCGGTCTTTACACAGTTTCTCTATTTCTTGTGCATTGGGTTTGAGATTATTTCGAGGAGGGTCATCTTGACTTGTCACAATCGTCATAGATAAACTAAGAACGGTGACGGCGATTAGTAGAGGAAGTTTGGATTGTCCCATCTTGAGCTAAAATTAATCAAATATAGCTATATATAAATACACGTATATACCGATATACTAATCACAATCACCTTTTCCATACACACAAGACTCAAAAAAAAAACTGTAGAGTCTCGCAGATTGCATTTGTGTGGAAATTATTTTGTAGAATGAAATAAATAAAATGAAAAGAATACTTATAAGGAAAATGAAAAAAGATTTTTAAAATTTCTCGAGAATAAAATAAAGTGTGGAAAAGAGTGAAGACTGAATGTAGGTGAATATGGGTGGTTTAATATCTAGGCTATGTAATACAAAGAGTACAATAATAATATAATACGTGTGGAAAGGAAGAAGCGTCCTGAACTCACCAAAGATTGACGAAGACTATGCAAGTGACTGAGCCAACGTCGTTCAAGATTGAAAGAGTGACTGGATGTGAATAGAGAGAGAGAGAGAGAGAGAGAGAGAGAGAGAGAGAGATAGAGAGAGAGAGAACGGGGTGGTTGGTGGAAAAACTGCTGCTACTGCTATACCTTTTGTCCTTCGGTTATTCTTGTTGCTATTTGGGATGACCAAGACGTTTAATAGTCTCGATGATAAGTATCTTTTTGAGTAGCACAATCTTTTTCTCGTGTATGTATACGACGTATAGTCCTTTGGATTCTGGAGGCAGCCACTTCTACAATAACCAGTTAAATTTCACTTTCACGTACACTTCCTGTTGCCTCTCTCTCTCTCTCTCTTTCTGTCTCCGTCCACTCTTATATGAATACATATGCATGACCACTAGTAAGTAAATATATAGAAAATTCAAAACTCGTCTCATCTGTATTTACAATCCATTTGTATTCCCTTCACACAGTCCACTGCAAAAAGTCAACTATCATCAAAACAACTGAAAATCTACCTACACCACCGACTCTCAAGTCCATTCTCTATACATACATAATGTATTCTTATTCTTTCAATCGAGTCCCAATCAAAGCGAACAATCTCCATATTTAATTGCATCTCATCAAAATCAAATCGTAACCTGTACTTCATAATTCTCTTGTACACATACGCACACACACACACACACAAATCTATATATCGTAATGCTATCAACTCATTCACATGTATGTAATGTCAAGTCAAAACCAATTCTCTCTGTAAAACAAAATTTACTAGGTTTTGTAATAATAACACGAGATATAAATGATACATAAGTGTATGAGCATATGATGACTGCTTTACTACTGTTATTCTGACTAATATATACTGCAAGCAGCCGTCATACATACTGCTATATAGTTTGGTTAGTTACTCTCATGAACGTGCTTTGACTTGAGGAAAATATATATAAGTATACACGGAAAGTATATATATTTAAAGGTGATTGGATTGTAACTTTAGGCCAGACCAATCAAAGTTTAGGAAATAGATAGTTTTGTCATGCTCGGATTGCAATAACAATTGTAATTTTTTCCTTCTGTATGGATCGACAGTGACTGTGATTAATCGTATTCATGTAAGAGTTATGTGAATTGCGACTGTAACAAGTTGGTTGCTCAGAACTGGAATGATAATTGCGTGTTGGAATGAAGAATGAAGCTGGATATAAACGGAGTATAGGAGATTTTGTGGCGGTCTTGAATTACTTTAGTTTTTGCTCTTCCGATTGTTGTTTTCCATTGTGTGCGAGAGGAAAAGATATATATATATATATATGACGGACGGAGGAAGCAGGAGGAGAAGGAGAAAAATTCAGAGATAAATAGTAGGTACAAAAAAATTAGTAGTCGTGTGGGAGCGAGAAGAATATGTATATATAGAGAGAGAGACATATAGGAAAAGAGTAAAACGGCTTCGCCTTCTCGTGCATGGGAATAGTGAATGTGAAGACACAATGAGAGAAGATGCTGAGCTCACCAAGACGAATGAGGATTATTGAGGATAGAATCAAATGGAATGCTACTTTTTCTCTTACACTCTGGCCAATTGACCCACAAAAACTAACTATCAAATCATCCAACCATCAACCGGCTCAATTCTGCAATTCTAATTCTAATAATAAAAATAAAATATTACACTTTTTTTCCATTGTACCTGCATCAAATTCATCCATGGAAATGCACATGCAGTGAATATATATCTACACACACACACACATTTGTGCTTTATTTTTATATACATACACTTTATGTACATTGACAATTAGGATAATGATAATGATACGACAGAGACGGAGAGACCACAGCTACATAAATAGGTTCAAACACAGTTCCACTTCAATTCCCCCTCCCTCCCCCACTCTCTCTATAAACACATACACACACACACACATACCGACAGAGTACCGTTTTAGTTTGATAGTGTGTCTTTAAACAGTTTAAGTTAAACGTATCATCATAGATTATAGCATCAATCTCCATTAATTCTCTCACCGTGAGTATTAATTCCTCAACTCTATCTTCTCTCACACAAACTCCCACAGAAAATATAACAATGACGATCGACATTTATGGTAAACTTAATTGTGTGGGTATGAAGATATTCGAATATATATATATATATATATTTCTCAACGTGATAAGAAACTAGTAACCTCATAACCTCAAATTATTGGAACACAATGTCAACTTACCGCTACACATACATACATTTTACACACTACTCAAACCTCTGCTGTCTGTGAATATAGAAAGAGAATTTGAATTTATTGAGAAAAGGAAAAATACGAATACCTCACCACCCATCCATATTATGACCCCAAGTACTCTCTCACATAAATATACCCATTTTGAATATGTATCTAAATGGAATTCATGCACATATCGATGATATATACTTAATAGACAGGAGGTATACATAACACACAACAATAAATATATATGCATGCAGGACCATATTTAAACTTTTCTAGGTACGTTATTAGTTTCCAGCGTTTATAGATGTGTAAATTACACAGTGTAATGGTGCTTCATATTGTCAATCAGACAATATGAAAACTTATTCACGCCGCTGTAAGATGCTCATAATATAATATAGATATGTATATATGAAGATATATCTACAGTGCCATTTGCTACAAATTGGACTTGAGTGTCGGTCGAACTCCACTCATATATTTAATGTAGAAAATACATATGAAAAGACAAATATAACAATGTACATGGAAAACGGTGAAAAGAAAACTCTTTATATAGACAAGTTAATAAGAGAATAAATTTGGTGCCAAGGTCAGACATGAGGTTCGAGGTTCACGTATATGCAGATAGACGTATGAACCCTTTGAAAAGACAAATCTAATACAATGTATACACTACATAAAATAAACGATTCAGAAAAAGTAGGCTCATTTTCACTTTCCAATTTCTCACTACATGCATATATATATATATGCCCATGCCCTGTTGAAACTTTCTGAATGCATTCCAGTCGATTCCAGAGCTCTAGATGTTATTTTTATACTCATAAAGATATCCATTTTAATATATATCAACCCAGTGACACACACACAGCACAGGAAGTTGTCGTTTGATTTTATTTAAACAGCATTTCATTTATTTTCAACTTTAATTCGATATAGGTAATTTTTTATGTCCTACCAGACACTCTACATATAATTAAGACCAATATAATTGAATTCGATTTGTCTTCGTCAAAAATATTGAATTCTATACATGGATATAGGTACTTTGTTCAAATAAACAGTTATGTGAAGTCGATGAAAATGTAATCAAAAACCAATGACAGAGAATACATGCGTACATTATTTTGAACAAAAATAAGAATATTAATACAAACAAACATGTATTTTTTTAAGTATCGTTTGAAGAGGACAAGCAAAAACAATCAATACATATGAGAATGATTACAGTTTACTATAATAATATTATGAAGAATAATGTAAGCACATAGAATTACGACGAGTTCTGAAAGAATGACATTTGACATTAGTATATAATACGATATACATACTTGAAAAAAGAAAATACAATATAACATTTTATAATAATTTTTCCATACAAAGTTTGTTGTTTTTTCATTATTACAATGAAGCTACCTTTGACTTGTAAACATTAACAGAATAAGAGTCTGCAGATGCTAAAAATGCTTTATATGGATGAAAATGAAGAAATGAGACTGCCCCCATTCTCCCTGAGACGAATAAACCTTCTTTAATGCTATTGGCCATAAAAGCACTTTGACCAAGAAAACCATACACATTAACCGAATGATTAACACAACCACTAGCAAAATATGGAAGATTCGGATGAATCGCCAGTGCTGTGATGTCATTCATAATATCTACTGTTTTTGTAGCTGCTCTTGAGCGTAAATCAAAAAATCGTACTTTACCACTTGCACAGCCAGCTACAACTGTTCTATCATGTCTCAAGGCAGCAGCTACAATCCAAGATTCTCCAAATTCTCTCCATGTCGTCACACAACATTCTGCTGGTGGTAATCTAAAGTCCATAAGCCTGACAGCACCTTCTTCGAGTCCTAACACGGCTAAGTGTGGTTCACATCGATGAAAATCTATTGATGTGACTGGAGAGTCATACCCTGTAGGCCAATCTCCTTTCCTCAATTCCGACTTTACATCCCACACTCTGACGATTCGAGCATCTCCAGTAGCTAAAACGCTTTCCTTCTCTGGATCCCATTTCACAATTAACCCGGAGGCTTTGGATGATTTGTTCAAATGCCCAACATCAGCAAGTGCATTCCATGAAGTAACCGGTTTTGTTTTTTCACTTTCCGAACTCCAAAAGCGCACAGTGCCATCTTTAAAATAAAATAATACGTAATAATATACAATTAAAAGTTATTTGATGAAGTACAGAAAAAAAAAATTGAGATGTCAATTTGTTCATACCATCTGCCCCCACCATGACAAGGCTCTCATCATGACCATTCACCCATTCAATAGATGTAATGCGTGCGTCATTACTATTTTCCCATTTAGATAGAAGGCGATTCGAGTCCCCCAATTCATACAAGGACACCGTTGATATTTCAGAAGAAATTAACAGTTTTTCATACTCGTGAAGCTTGACTATAGATGGACACGAATGAGAGGAAAAGGAAAATGATGGAGAGGATGCAGAAGAAGCAGGTGTACTTCCATAACTATGTACATTTTTTGAACTAAATATTTGATCTTCAATTTTCCCTGGAAAAGATTTCCCTCTTTTAAAACAATCACGTCGAATATTTGCATTTCGCATATAACGCCACTCTCGCACATGATTAATCGGATCCTGCGGATCAACGGAACTCAATGTCGATTGGGAAGCAAAACCAATACCATTTCCATGTCCAGGTATACTCGGCCGAGCAAATCTATCCCAGCACCATTCAATATATTTTGTTGCTACAATCGGAATAATTTCTTTTGGCTTCGAACTATCTCCCCCTCCACCACTATTTATACTTGAATTAGGATCCGGTGACTGAGATAGATTACTCTGAATCGGATTATTATTATTGTTTGAAGACTGGGACGCTGGACGACCGGGTGTTGTCGACAAAAATTTTAACGGACCTCCTGTACTTATAGCCTCTCGAGCTTTCTGTCTTACATATTCCATAACTGTATGGGCGAGGAGAGCTACACCAGGATACGAATCTTTTTCATAACTTGCCATAGCTGCCCAAACTTTCCCATAAATCCCACCGACGACTGAAGCGGCTGCAATAGGACTTGAGTGGAAAAGACTTGAAAGAGAATTACTGGATGCTACACGACGAATTGAGTCAGGAGCAGGTGCATGTGATTCCGCTCCAGTCACTGTGGCCAACTGGCTTGCATGACTCAAAATCCTCATCCGAGCTTGACTTGAAATCCTTTTCATACCCATTCCTCCACTCACAGGTGATGATGATATCTGAGCTTCTGCAGTAGCAATATTATGTTGCTCCAGTACAATAAAGTTATTCTCAAAAACAAGAACAAAATTGTGAAGAGCAACGACGATTTCTTGTCTAACTAATGGAGATGCTTCATCTCCAAGTAATTTAGTCACAATGGTCATGGCCACAGAATGATCAATTGCATTTGCATGCTCAGTCCGCTCACTCCCACTATTTATAAATGTTCCTAGAGCAAACACTGCAGAAGCTCGAACCTCCGGATTCGAGTCTTCGAGTAAACTGTAGATTTTTTCATGTGCAGAGTCCCTCACCCCCACCCAACGAGCTGCTGCAAAGTCTGCCCATGTGAGTCCCAGGCAGATGCAAACCCATCGACGAAGTTCTGTGTCACTTTCATCGAGAGCCTCAAGGCACGTGGCAATACAATTCGCAGTTAAGGCTGCTTGCTGTCCGGGTCGATAGTCCCTGACGATATTTGTGAGCACAAAAACAGCCATGGTACGATGTTCAAAAGGGAGAGACGTATCCCCGACCATTAGAATAAAATATTTATGGCTTAGATCACGGACTAAATCACTTTGACAACTATGATCAACGGCAAGGATTTTAGCCCAAATGAATACGAGGAGGGGTCGAAGTTCACGAGCAGATGATTGTAATAATTTTAGGACATATGGGAAAATCCCAACACTCAAGGCTAAATTAACAGCCCACCAACCCAAATCCAGAAATCTTCCCAATAACTCTAGTGCTCGGACACGATGAACTTGACTCAATAAAACTTGTAAAACTATTGGGAGTTGTTCCGGCGGATTTCGACTCTCACTTCCAAATTCTAACCACACTTGAAAAGCTGTCAACTGTTCTTCGAAGAACGGCGATGGATTGTGATTAGTGAGCATAGACTCGCTAGAATTATTATTATTGCTATTGGCTCCACTCGGCCCTGCTTGAGGGTTTGCTGCGATTTCTTCAAGAACACTTGGTAGCTGAGATAGGCAGAGATCTAAGGAAAAGTCCCACGCAGCCCACATCGGATGCTAACATTAAAGTTATAAAAACGAAAAATTAACGAGGGATGTAAGCACAATGATAACTGTGTTTTCAATACCAGAAATATTTATAAACTACAAAATGCAACATGACACTCACTTGAGCAGTTGGTGGTAATTTAGGTGATGACGTCGGAGTACAATCATATGAACGCATGATTCTTTCTGCTAAAAGGTAGTTACGAAATAAGCTTGCTACCAATAGGTCTTGCCGAAACAATCTGTAATTAAAACAAAGATTGTTTTTAAGAGAGCATTTGACAAATTTATGTAACAATTCTATTTTTGAAAAAAAATCTATTATACCTTTGAAACAAATGTCGTGGTAAAGTATTCCAAGCTATTGTGTCTGTTATAGCAGTAAAAATCCAATTTAGTTCCCCAAGCATTGTTCTACGATCATTGAGCTGCCCTGGAATTCTAAAAATTCAAAACAAAGATTGTTTACAGTTTCCTTTTTACTTGTTTAAGAAATTAAAAAATAAAAGACAGTCATGTAAAATGAAGTTCTCCATAGAAGAACGGGTCGCATACTACTTTTCACTTTTTTGCATATTAATATGCGCAAAAACATGGGCTATTTTATAGACAAAGTTAGAAATTTGTAAAAAAATTGCAAATATTTTTAATTAATTTACAAAGTTTAGTTAAATTCAAACAAAATATATGATGATTTCTTTCTTGTGATTATTTGAATTACAAAATCATCAAGAAACGCCTTGGCACCAAAGCGGCCAAAAGGAAAACTCAAATATCGTCTAAACTAGATAGTAGTATGCGACCCGTTCTCCTACGGAGAACTTCAAATAATCTTACTTTTCCATCATTTCCAAAGTTATATTAGGTATCAGCTTGTCCTTATTTTGTAGTATGAACCATTTCAGCGCAATCCGAATTGGTGTTGTCAGACAGGCTGTAAAGAGATCGGCAGGAAGGTCCGCACTCATAGGAAGAATTTGAGTTTCACCACAAGCACCTAGCTGAATACATCCAACAAAATTTGGTGGCGGGCAAGCGCTTAGAGCTGATGATTTTGCAAGCATTTCCTGTTTAATAAAAATTGGAAAATACAGAATTGTATTTTATCTATAACTACAGCAGTGGGAAAATCTTACCTATGACTGCGAAAATTTTTGACGGCATAGAATCACAGATAAATATAAAAATTCAAATTTTTGCTCTACCTCATACTCCTTTTCATGTTGCTCAGCGAATTGATGAAATGATTTAATTATTAGTCCAGCATTAGAACAATCGTATACATAAATTGAAGGGGATCCCATCCAAGTCTGAAGGTCATACACACTGAGAGGTATGTACTGGGTATAATTCTAAATGTTACGCAAAAAAAAAAAAAAACCCAGAGAATAATGCATAATGTAAACAGGAAATTGCTTTACTTAATTAAAGCAAGCAAATAATATTAACTCACTCTATTAAAAACCCAAATTTCTCCATTATTTGTGGGTTGTGGAACGCCGTGACCATTATAGTGAAATAAAACTCTCTCATCTTTAGCATTTCTTCTTAGCGAAGAGCAGAGCTTTTTTACTTCGTCCACAGTTGGATCTAAACTTTGCTTATACCGTGCTCGAGGTTGCCACCTAATATTACACAGGAAAAAATTAATTACAATACATTGATAGTAGAGCAGACTACGAATTAATAAAGTCATAAATTAAATGTCATAAATGCGTCCTTACCTTTCATATTGCTTTTGCAAAGTTGTTCCGATGGTCTCTAAAGCTTTTTGCGGACTTAAAGATAAAGGATCTGTGATAAATGATAGTAAAAATATTTAATGTACTATAAACATGTAACTACTGTAAGTACTTTGATCATGCACTTATATGAATAATTATTAAAAATAAAAACAAGTCTCTCTCCTCCAAGTCTTATCTCACCTATCCAACATTCTAGTCGAGCACAAGGTTGAGTTTTGACGATCCCCGGAGGATCCACACCGACATTTAGACACATGACAAGTGCAACACTAACAGTCTTCATCTAAATAATCAAAGGAATTGATAATAGCACACATCATATTAAATACGTGAAGAAAGAAACATTATTCATTCATTATAATATGTATTGAAATTTGAAATGATGGAAAAATAAACTTACTCTTTCTTTCATTCTCCATGTATGTGGCGAAGTCTCGGTCCCTTCAATCTTTTCAATGTGACGTCTCTCATGGAAGGCTCTAGGAAGGGCCCAGTCATGTTTTTCATTAATAAGTTGTTCTTCGTCTTCACTTTTAAAATTTAATTCCATGACTCTCTCTAGAGCTGCCATTTGATCTGGCAAACTGGTTTTGCTTTAATAACTTAGTATACACTCTTGTACGATTTGTCCAAGTATTAAGTAATGCTCACTTGAATACATCTTTGCCCTATAATTTTTCGTTGTATCTGCTCTATAAAGGCGATTAAATTAACTTTAACTTGAAACAGCGTGCTTGATGATGTGAATTCTGGTTTTGCTTCTAGGTATATACTTCTTCATATACACATTTTATTTTTTTAACTCCGCAGATGATTTTTTTTCAAGCTTTGTGCTCATTTTTTGTGTGCACATATGTACATATTGGAGAACAGCTGTAATTCACTTTACAGTCCATTTTTACTACGATGTTAATGTTTAATTGTAATTAAATTATGACGTGGGTCATGTTGTAACTTCACAAAAATATGTAAATGATCCTAAATTCTTTTATTTTCCATGTAAAAGAATGATGAAAAAGGCAAGCACACCCCTTCAAGTACATCTGTGCTGTGTAAAAATTTACTATGCTATATATTACATTGGTAAATAGCCAATACTTTGTATTTCATTCATTAAACGTTTGTTTATTGTATTATTTATGTTGATTCACTTGATTGGTATGTTTTCTTAAAAATCGATAAATATAAATATAAATGACGTGGAAGTAATCTTGTGACTACAATCTACTACACATAAATTATAGACAATGAAGCTAAAATATCACCTTAAATATATAAATACCTACACACGTTATAATTTGTAGATAATTGTTAATAAAATAGTTAAAATATACTTGGGTTTGTTATATATTTGTTCACATATCACTTATCGAAATAAATATTCTATAAATAAAACTGGAACCTGAATAAATATTATGGTAAATTAAGTAAATTGTAAAACAGATATAGAAGATATACATACATACTACATACGTATTTAAGCAGTAATTAAGGAAGTAAAAAGTACGATTACCCTGATAAGCACTTGCAATTTGGAGTATCATATTCTGTACGTCTCAATATGTTATATATGTATATGCTTTATTTATAGTAAATACTAGATTATTATTATATGTATTTTTACATTTTCGAATGTTCTTGTTACAACCAAATTTTATACATTGTTGTTCCAGCTGTGTGCGTACACAAATAAAATATTGTTTTAGTGTCTAATTGTAGTATTAATTCTTATAATTAACAAGATCAAATATGTCATTTAAGATTTATTGCGTGAGTACATTCCGTCGTCACCATAATGGTTCATGTGAATATTTTAGATCTCGGTGATTTTGAACGTGTTGCTGCTGCTGATTTTGCCTCTGTTTTGTTGATATGACCGAAATCGGAGAGTGGATCATAGCTTCAGGTTTGGAGGAGTACAAACGTTGTTGATGAATCTGATGACTTCCGTTGGCCCTAAAGTAAAAACAGAGTCAGTTAAAAGTTAAAACCTTTGTTGATTCTTAATCCAATAATCATTATAGACATACATTTTACAGCGTACATTATTTGACTCATTTTTTTTACAAAAATTACTTTACACGTAAATAAAACAATTACTACTGAAAACGAAAAAACACTATCAAAAATAGAAAATCAAACTGGGCCTAAAAGTTTTACGCCGATGTCATTTTAAAGAAGTAAATAACCATAATATTTCTTAATTTTCCAAAGCTATCAGGAAGCAAAATTATATACTATTTTGTTTCTACTCAAAAGCTCCATCCGACTAAGCATATATTATATATAAATAAGTACTTACATCATAATAATATTATGATTTAAAAAAATGTATTGGGGTAGTGGGGTTAAAATTCAAGTTCATAGTAAAAGCACAGTAAGAACAAAACCACATACTAAAAAGTTTAAACATATTAAATTATAACCTTATAATATAAGGCTTACACTAAACTTCTTTAAATCCACATCAAGCATGCAAACATACATACATATAACTAATATAACAGTAAACCACACATTTCCAAAAAAAAAAAAAAAAAACCGTTTCACACACTCATTCAATCTTTTCCCCCCAAGTTAAGCTCTAACGGTATTACATTATGTCAAACAAATAAACACTGGAAATTTGTAAAATAAAAACAGAAAATTAGCCCATCAACACTCGAGCAAACTAAAATAAAATGTAGTACTATTTATCGTAATGCGAGGCAAGTGAACATAGAGACTTACACCTTAGATTCGTTTTCTTTTTCTTGTCGGAAGTCCAAATTCTAAACGTACTGATAATTTGTTGTAGGACATTGTAGGTATATACATATGGATGGATGATTTACATATATTTTTATATGTGCGACTGAATCCGACTCATATTGATTCAGTTTTGATTGAAACAATTAAAAGGTTATTATTAAAATAAAATAATGACTCTAGAATCATTTCATTAAAATGCATTAAAAATCTGACAATTTCTTCTTTTTTTAAACTAAGATTTTAAATCTTTTTGCTGTTATTTTCTCATTTCCGTTTTTTTGTTTCAAATATTTACTTGAGGATAATTTAACAGAACGACACAACATGTTACACTTCATTCACTATACTAAATCCTAATACACTCATGCATGTATTAGAATTTAAAAAGACAAATACATTTTTTCAAATATCATTATTAAATTTATAATAAATTATAATGTATAGGTAATATTATTATTATTATCTTGTATAAGCTTACGCTTATTGTACACACCCTTATCAATTTTTTTTAAGTAGCCCTTAATAGCATCAATCACAAAGACGAGACAGATACTATATAATTATTTCTGTTATAATAATATATTGCCTGCTGTTTTTTTAGATGAATACGATTAATAACACATTCTTCAAAGTTGTAGCCAGTACTTAGTACTTGTTGACGTAGTTGATTCTTTCATAAACATGAAATATATATATATAAATATGACATACACATACATATTTGACATTCACTTAAATATTAACTGTTTTCTTTTTAAAAAAAAATAATAATAATACTTTTCATTTACGAACAAATGAGATTGGTTCAGTTTTTTGGTATATATTTGTGTTTGTATAGTAGTAGTGAAATTCGGCGAGATAAAAGAAACGAATGAAAAGAGAAAAAGTGTAAACGTTCCTGTCTGTCATTTATAACGTTAATTTCCCTAAATCTACCTATTACCTATTAAGTCCTGACAACATCATGATCGTCAAAAAGGAAAGGATTATTAGGTACATTTGGTAAAACTTTAAAACTTCCGTTTTCGGTTCATTCTTTTGATAAATTGTCGCGTTAGCTCAAGCTGGTGATCTATTTTTACACCCTACAATATCTTAGTTTATTATTAAATTGTTATTATATTTAGTATGCCTATTTTTTGTGAGAGTGGTTTTTCATTAACAGAAGTTTAGATTTGCTATTTTTATATTATAAATTAAGTGAATATTTAAAAGAGTTGATACTTGTTTTTTTTTCTAAGTAAAAATGTTAGTCAGTGCCTATATATGCTATAAAAGCTTAAGACTGCCGTCGAGTTTTCTAATTCAGTCAAAATTTGCGAGTCCCACTCGCAAAATGGTTTGCAATGCATTATTATCCTTTTTAAATAACTGTAGTAGCTGTTAAAGTGTATATCACCTACAGATCACGATTATAACTTTGGTTAATTAATTCGTTATCAATTAATATCATCAGTATAATAAATAATAATCATAAACTTTGTTAGCTGAGGACTGCTGCTGAATTACAGAAAATGAATTTGTTTGTAAATACTGTTTCTCACATAACAGGAATTATTATTATAATATTTATTTTTATTTTGATATAATTACTTATTAAGTACTCTTATGGTATAGAATACAAAATATAATTGTTGTTGCGTAATGATGGACTAGAAGTCTAATACACATTCGCCTACATTATATAAACCTAATAGACACGAATTAATAGAAAATGATTATTAAATAAATAAGTAATTATTAATGCACTTGGCATTTTAATATATATGTATACCTAGTTAGAGTGCCTCTAATCCATATTTAAAATGAGAATAAAATAAAATACGGTACTGACTACGAGTTTGAAACAAGCCTGGTTTCTACTCATGGGCCAGCCAAATAAAAATACTCGTGATTTTTTTTTATATAAACAAGTCATTTTACAAATTTGACTTGATTCATTCTTTTGAGGACTATATTTCTTATCAATCAATCTATCAATCAAAAATAATGATGGTGATAATAATTATTATTGCACAGGCTCAAGAAAATATTCACAACCTATGTAAAAATAGTGAATCACCACTTGTCCACTGGGAGCCAAATTTCATTAAAAGAACTGTGTGATATTACGAATATCAATAAATAATAAAACGAAACTGATGTATGTATACTTTGTAAAAAATAATAAAACATGAGATTTTTTCTAAAAAAAACAAATTAATGAATGAATGAATGAATGATTGAAAACAAAAGTCAAACGGAGGGTTTGATTAATTTTAAAAATGTTCACGGTTAAAACCTTGAATTGGAATAGAAGGCTAACTAATATCATTATTGTTATGTTATATTATGCTTTAGATAGATAATTAATATTAATATTACGCTGGAATTAACTAGTGAATAAATATCTATATATAATATTAAATTATGTAGGAATTGAATGGCTAGACGGTAAAAGGACAAATTAAATTACTGATAATTCGGTGTAATATTGTTAGCCGATCTGTAAAATGGTTGCTGCTGTCCTGTCGGAGCCTGAAGAGCACCAAATGAATCATGTCGGTTTTGGACATGATTGTATCCAGACATTGAACCTGCCCCTGGATTTCTGAGGAACATTGAAAGAAGAAAATTGTAAAATTTGATATCACTTATACAGATTATAAAAACTATGGTTCTACTGAGCATCCACTTATAAACTCTATATATTGTTCCTTACCTGAGGAAAAGACCAGGCTGAGAGTTGTAATTTGAAGAATCTTCAAGCCTAGTGTGACCATTCACTCGCTTTGTTCTCTCGGATGTAGTTTCTGAGTCAACTTGATCAAGCCCGGTCCATCGCTTCTTCTTACCCGCATAGTCTAACATAGAAAAAGATTATTACTAAATGAGTCGAGAAAGTTGTGAGAACTGTAGATATGCAAAGGTCATTAAATGAGTCAGAGTGACATGTACCTGGTCGAGTACTGAAAAAACCATCGAACACGACAAAATTATTCACTTGGGGAATGATTTGTGTCAAATTGTAGTATTTACGAAAGAAAAAGAGGAATTTATCAGATGGATGGTCAATCGCTAAATGCTTCACATCAACTCCCTCCTGTTGAAGCATGTATTCGAAAATCTGACGACCACAACCACATCGCTGACGTGATTCATGAACATAAAAGTCAAGAATACAAAGTGGATTCATCTCATGTTGAGTTCCAGATTGATCAAATACAAACAACTTCTTTCCTGAAATAACAACATTTTAATATAGGATTAATTTTGTTGTTATTTGAATTAATAATTTTTAGAATAATTTTTTTAAACAAACTTACGTCCAATCTTCAAAAGTCCAATCACGACATTTGCAGACAAGTCACACAGGACAAATACAAACTGCTCCCCATTACTCTCCCGCAATTTTGCTGAATTTGTGATTATATGATGGAGATTCTGTGCTGCCGCTGTGTATACAGTGAAAAATATAATAATTTTATGATTACATTCGGATTTATGCGAGTATATAGGTACATAAAACTACAAATTATGATGAATTGTTTCTGATAATAATTTTTACACAAATTAACTAAATATTCGGTATAATAATTTAGAAACATAAATAGATAATTAGTTATGTTCATATATAATCGTACAATAACCAAGTAAGTTAACTATTGTTTGTCTTTATAAATAATTCAACAAATAAATGACTTACCACTTAGTTTTCCCATCGTATCCAATATTTCCGCTACATACGTTTTCACCTGCCTATATGAAAAAAAAACAATTATGTACAAAAGGGAAAAGAGTTAGCGTGAGCATTTAATTCATGAACGTAATATGCATATAGGTGCATGCATTTTTTGATGAATGAAAAACCCTTTTCATAGTTTTGAATTTTCTCGACTTAACTATAGCCATTACATATTAGGTAGTACCTAAGTATCAACCAAGAAAGAAATGTGAAATGTAAAAAACAAAACACAAAATTACATCAAAAATCAATACTTTAACTGTATTCGTACTACATTATGAAGGTCAGAAAGCTTGGAATATATAGACAAGGTGGCTCGTGGAATCAAATCAGACAGTAAAATGGAACAACTGACCATGACTGAAAAGTTAAAGCAAGTTAAATGGGGCTATGATATATCCATGGGATTACTAAACACATGATCAATGATTATTCATACTAATATTATAAATACGAAAGAATTCTAGTGAAATTCCCAACACTGTCTATCTTGATTAAACAACATATTATTATGTACAATCCTCATTGTTATTAAACCGTAATGTAAAAAAAGAAGTATAATGTAGGTAGCTATATTTTATAATGTACTTGTGATTTTGATCATTATCATGCATCATCTATATACTTATATTGTGGTCTTATCCGTTCTTATATTAAAATACCGTTGGGCTCTACACAGACTATATACGACACTATAAAATGTTATCTACACATGGTAAAGTGTAAAAAACAATCTGCGACATGAAATATTTACATTATACATGAAAATGTATGTATGTGACACATCCTAAGACGCGTTTTCAAAACATTCAAATAACAATATAGTATAATAAAAAAATTGTATTTTGTTTGCACCTGACTATGTAAATGAAGATTGGTATGAGAGTTATTGGGGTAAATAAAGTACACCTACTATAGTACCATATAGCGTGCACCGCAATGAAACATGTCATTTCCGTCTCAGAGCATTAAAAAAGGTACAATCTACAACTCCCATCTTAAATACACACGACAGACATTTAGTTCCTCCTTCCTTCCAATATACTGAACTGAATGTCGTGGTGTATATTATTATGTGTATGAACAGTGTTTTTTTTTTGTCAAACAAACATGCATATATCCTCAAATTCATTCTCATTAATAGTTTTTCAACAGAACACATGAAATCTGTATACAGTTTAATTTATTGTCCATTGTCTATTATGGATCAATTTTTTTTGCATGCATCAATTATGTTGACACAAACGAAAAAAGAGATGAGACTTTGCATTAAATTAAACAAAATCAATGTATGCGAAAAACTGCAACGTGCGTCACCAAAAGTTCTATTTCTATACCTAGCTAAAACTGGCAGGACTATCTATTTTCATATATTTAACAAAAATCCTTCCTCTCATTTTCTCATAATTCATGCTTTAAGAAATTAAAAAATGTGATTACTAACTTTACTTTACATATAAAACCTACATATTTATAAACTATGTGTTTCGTTTTCTTCCTACTTTTATCCAATACATAAACTCTTTTTGCTACAATAAACAATGTACCCACAATCGCTTGAACTGTACAGAATTAGAATACGTACCCTAATAAAAAAATATTTAACTAATAATGAAAGTAGTACATAGAAGTTAGAAGTAAGGCTACATGAACTACACTTGCATTGGACCTGCAAACTGCATTTTTCTTCTTTCTTTCGCTGTTTCTCTCTCTTGATATCATGACTACATGAACCAATTTCAAGTTTGTATGTAGCAGTATGTACTATACATAAATGATAAAATTTATTATGGAAAAAAATAAAAACACCTAGCCTAGTACATTTTATATCTTTCATCTGTATATATTCTGCAATGCTCTGCGTATATTATGTACTATGTATATCAAATAGTTCAAACTTGAGACTGTTACATGTGCAGGTTGACGTTTCTAGCTTTGGAATTTAATGTTTTAAACCTCTCCTCTCTCTCTGCTCCATCATTATCCCTATACAGTATATAGTATACACAGAAGTTGTATATACATGAAAAAATTGTAAATATACTTCTACGTAGATACACTAGATACACATGGAACACCGAGAAGCATTAATTTAGTATAGCTACCGGCACATATACATATATAATACTACACGATTTGTACAACATAATGGAACGTAATGTTAAATTACGGTGAATGAAGTCTAGGGAAGCAGCAGCAGAAGCAAAAAAAAAATTAGTTACAGACAACTGAACCATATCGAATAATTTCCGTGATGTTTCCTTCCTAAAAACCAAAACCAACTTGAACATGAGATACAATTGAGATTCTTCTGCTGTTGCTTCTGTACAATTTGACGTGACTATTTAAGTTGTGCAAGATGTTCTCTCAACATAACATTATTGTACGTTCTTCCTTTATTATGAGACTTTTCTTTCCTATTCCCATATTGTTGTAATAGTTGTGGCACATAGTTAGTTAGTCCTGTATGACTATGGTAAAATGGTTTCTGACTATCTGTCGACACGCTTCATGTCCACCTAGGCCAATGACTTTTAACTTTTGAGGGCTCTCAAGTGCACAAAATACAATTTCTATAGTATTTCTATAGTATTAGTATTATTATTATTATTATTGTTGTTGTAAATATATGAAAACAACACGGTTGCTTTTCCTACTTCCAAGTTTTAAGCCGTACTATTTGGCTGGGTACATATAATAAATAAGAATATATATTTTGAGCTTTAGAAATATATGATTATAAACTTAAATGCGCACTATATAGAAAAAATAATAATGATAAGACAACTTTTAACTTAAAAGTAACGACCACATGTATGACCCAATCATTAAAGTTTTCATCCCTATATATATACTATACCACGACATGGAATTATTTCGTCAACCCCTTCTCACCAAAACGTAACGGCTAATGACAATGATTATGCATGCTCCTATAATGGACGCATTAAGAGAACTTTAATGTCATATTAAATAATGTTGCAACTACCAGAAATTAGTTATTGAAAATGTAACACATACTTCATACTTAACTTAAGCCCTGAATATTACTTTCTCACATTTATCACGTAAGTAAATATCTACAAACAAAATCGTCACGAAGATCAATCCTTCTATATATACTAATTGTGAGTTTACACGGTCGGGGGATGAGGAGTATTGTGTAGGTATTTACTTTGTAAATATTTAATAATAATAATATTGTTACAGTCAACTAATGATAACAATGATCTTAACCCACAAAAGGACGATTTAATAATAATAAGAAAGTACGTTATTCAAAATAATGAATTCATGTAAGTACGCCTACAATAAATCCTTGTTATATTATATATATGGTCATGTGTGCCGTCAATCTGATTGTGTATGATGTTATGTATAGTCGAGATACACACAATAGGCCTTTCCCACTAGTACTTAATTTCTCCTCCATCCACTATACATGTACATTGGCCATATGACAATTAAGTACAGTTTAATTTATGTAAAACATTTAGAAAAGAAAGATGCTGACTGACGATGGGCGACATTGCTTTTAGAGATAAAATAAAAATAAAATCAATAATGTAAGTTTAGTGCAGTAGGTACTTACTGTGGACCGAGTTTATTAATACCGGGACAACCCAATGGAATTAAATCCGAGCTAACAATGGAAATTTCACTCGGGAAAAGATCGGCAATCCTGAAGTTGTAATCCATGATGAAATCCAAACGACAACTGAACAATATCGAGAGATATTATTTAATTTACTTAAATATAGCAGTTAGTTATTTAACGAGAATATTTAGTATTTTCTCGAACTTTTTGTTTTTAACTTTTTTTAAGTATCTTTCTCTCTGAATTGCTGATGATGATGACGCACTCTCAACTCTGACTCTCAACTGTCGAGTCGAACGAAGAAACGAAGAATGGGACACTGTCTATGATTTTTTCTATGCTTTATTTCGTTATGCAACGATTTCGCATTCACAGTATCTTACATTACATGTACTTGAGCCTACATATAAAACTAAATTAAATATATTTTTAACAAATTATATTTTATTTAAATGTTTTTAATAAGTTATAGATAAAATAACGTTGAAATTACGCATCAACTTTATTGTTTGTAGTTTTGTATAAAATAGTTACAATGATAATAATAGCGCTAATAACAATAAGAAGAAAACAACTAAATATTGACATGAACATTTTTACTATCCTCGCGCACACAAATAAATAAATTAGTCATCATTTAAATTGCCTTTGAATGGAATTTTATAATTCTCAATTGTTAGATTCTTGTATCGCTTAAGTACTGCATCTTTTTTTGCCTCATCGTCAGAGTCTTCACCTTCTCGACGAGAATATCCATCTGCTAATTCAATTACTTCTACTCTTGACACATCCAAATATTCTGGATTTTTGGCATTATATCTTCGAATTACATCGACTTCATCTTTTTCTGACAATATTTGACTCTTTTTCTTCGGACGCACTCCATTGACTCGAATCCTATCCGCGTAGAAAGCTTTCTCGATTTTACTAAGTTGAAAAAATAAAAGATGGTTAATCTATATAAGAGAGAGATTGTACTATTGGATGAATTGAATTCATCCAAGTTAATCATCCAAAAGAAAGTAAAGGATTTTAACTTGGATGAATTCAATTCATATAGTGCAATCTCTCTATAATCATAATAAATACGTACACTTAAACATGAGTTTTCGACTTATATATATACTCAACTTACTTTCTTGACATTTGTAATGCATTTTTGAGAACAGCATCTAAGCGATCTGATGACAATCTCGTACGAAGTACTTTATCGCCTTTCCCCAAGGGCTCTAAATCTTCAAAGTCGTCTTTCTATATCATATATATATAATCCAAAATTGAAAAGTCAAAAGGGTGTTCCACACATTACTCATTTTAGGTGTATTTTATTAACGTATTATACGTTACGTATATATATAGTAATCAGTAATTATTACCTCATCATCATCATCATCATCCTCATTTACTTGCCTACTCCTAGCTTTTTTCCAAAGTGGCTTTGTAACAAAACTTAACTGTCGGTAATTGTTGTTCTTTATCAAATGCGAATCCACAAGTTTTCGAGTTGCTGAACAGTCCAGACAACCAGATGTAAAATAATACAGGTAAAAAGGACTGTGTTTGAAACTTCTTGTTATTGTGAGGGATTCTGTTGACAACTTTGTGGCCAACAGTATTCTATTTAAAATATAATTAAAATGACGAACCATTTTTGATACCGTAAATGTAAAGTTATCATGAAAATTATATATAAAAATTACATTCAAAAGGAACTTTGAAAGTTCAGCTTTCCGCGTCTCACTTCACTCCAAAACGACGGAAAAAAATAACACACGAGTGACACGAGCTTAATAATTGCAGAATGTTTTCTACAGAATTTAATTGGTGTTCTATTTATTTTATTATTTCATTTATCATCATCATTTTACTAGGAAAGAGCAACAATGGTTTCACATGTTATCATATCATCATAATTATTACAATAAAGGTAGCTTATTTTTTTTAGTTCAGGAAAGCTTTGTCGAAGCAATCTAATTCATTCACAAGATAATTAGCTTTATTTTTTAATAACTTAGAGCTGGATGCCAATTCTTCTAATTTTTTAATTTCCACTTCAAGACTTTTCATTTCTGTCTCCATTTCTGAGGTTGTAGAGTCAACTAAATGGCACAATCGAGCAAATGTGGAGCTCAATTCTCTGTAAAAGTACAACAATATAGATTAAATAAATAATAAATTAAGTTTGTTTCTTATCTCAATTTCACACTTTTTTGGACTTTTAGTCTAAAAACCGGTTAAATGTACTTACTGTTGAACTTGATGACTACAGTTAGCAGAAGTAAGGTCTACAATTAGTCTTAATTTTTTCGTAGCATGTTCAACATACTGCCTCTTGAATTCTCTTTCTTTGGCTTTACTTGTCCAAGTGAGACGTTCATACATATACAAGCCACCATAGACGATTCCTGTGAAAACTATGATTCTCCAGCCTATTGTTTTCAAGGCAAATCCAGCAATGAGTAGCCCACCCATTGTCCCTTGACTTGCAATCCCGGCCACAGCAATATGACTTAAAAATGACCAGTCAGGTTCAGATGTACTGCTCGTAAAAATTGGAGCTCCATCAGTTGGTGTTTGAAGGAGTGGAGATAGTTGTTGCTGTTGATGTGGTGGTGGTAGTCCTCTAGGCGTCTAATAAAATGAAATTTCATTTTACTCAGCAATTCTAGTAAATATCTGTATTCATTTTACACACAGGTATGTGTCCATATGTTCTACCATACCTGATTACTATATCCTGGTTGTTGCTGTCCACTCCACCAAGGAGCTTTATTTGTTTTTCTACTTCCGTAGAATCTTTGCATCAAACTCTGAACCCCAAATGTAAATCTAAACGAAATATCTTCATGGAAATCCGAACAAAGATTATCACAATTCAGTCTGTACAAGACTTCACTATTAAGGGGATTCACAGAATAAAAAATAGAATTAAGTTGTGTGGATATCATTCATACCATTATTTCATAGTCAACCTATCTACATACAGCTCAAGTACTACGCACTTTGCATTGTACTCTTAATTAATTTGAAAAATGTATTGCAGTACACTGCATAATAATAATAGTATTGTTGCATGCTACTCACAAAGGTTCTCTTCGTTGACTCAAAAGATGAGAGGACAATTGACGTTTTTCAGATGGTAAAAGAGCTGACATTCGCTCTACATTCATTTAATTTTTTAGGGGAAAAAAATTAAATTATTATTATTATTGCTGAGTTGTTCGTACAGAAAGAAAGATGAGGTCTCCAATAAGTAAATAAATATGAAAAAAATGTATACATATTTAAGAAGTAATAAGTGCATATTTTACACATACCTGTCATTTCTTTCTGACTATTTTCCATATTTAAAGCAACAGCAGTACTTAATCTTGCACGTAGATTTGATCCTAAACCAGCTTCAACATGATTATGGAGTTCTTTCTTATACACATTCAATACGAGTAAATCTGGATGAAACTGAGCATTAAATTCATCAACAAGTACTGGAATTGAAAAAAATGGATCAAAAGAAATTATTTTAGAGCATTATTTTAGATTATATTAATAGAAATGTATTTGAGACATAATTTTTATAATTCTGGATTATTACTAAAACAAGAATAATATTTATCAATGTTCACCTCCAAGCCTTCTAATTTCTTCACTGTGTAGTTCGTACCCGGAAGAGAGAACAGAAAAAACAAAAATACCATGAATTAATATATGAATTAACACCTTTTATCATTTTCAATAAAATTTTAAAAAATCTAAAGAATCTGCAATCAAACACTTGAGGAAGGGGATAAAACGTCATAAACTCAAAGCCGAGAAAAGTTTATATGGTAACTTCCATTCACACTGTTACTATAAAACAGAGCGACTTCATATCCAATTGTTTTTAAAGTATTGAAAGTATTCAATATATTTGAATAATAATTGAATATATTATACTCACCTTAGAGCTTTCGAAACTTTACACTCTACATCTTCAACCCTAAAATGCAAACAGAGTGATAGGAAATAAAGTTAAAGGACGACATTATTAATGTCACAATAAAAGTGAGTATTCCACAATGTTAATATTATTAATAATATGGATTCACTTACATTTGTCGGATTTTATCTTTCATTTCATTTGTTAATAATTGTAACTGTTTGTCAGTAAAATCAATTTTATCCCATAATTCCTTCCTATTCATTTGTTTTTGGGACCGTAGGGTGACAGCCGATGTGTGGATTGAGTCAAGGACGTCATTCGTCTCCCTATATTATTTACAATAATGAGAATAATGCAACAATATTTTTTGAGCTCAGTTTTTTATAACTTTATACGCCTTTTATAACACCTTTAGGTGATTCTTACGAAATGCGTACAATCATAATAATTATTCATTAATGATTTACCTTGCAATTAATTTACCACGTTGTGAATGCTGTTCAAATTTCGTCTTGACCGCAGATTGCGAAATACATTCTTCAAATTTTCTTTCGAAATCTTCAAACTCAAAATATCGAGCAGAGAATCCTTCAACCATTGATCCACCTAAAAATAAACACAAACCAAAGAAAGAACAAATTTTATCGATTTATTTTTCTCTTTGTGAACGTACTCCGTGAAACAATCAATAATATAATTACTAATGTATGACAATTTTTTGATAACAATAAAAAGCATTGATTCTTGCACTAACCTGGAGAGGGTTGACCTTTGGCTTCTTGCAGCCGTGCATTAAGAACTTCTTTCGCCGAAACAAAGAAGATTCTCTCAGCAACTTGGTCCTTGCTTGATGTTTTCAACTCTTTTACCAAAAAATCAGATGCTCGTTCCATATGCTGCCCTCTTACCTATTGTCATAATTTTTATAATAATAAAATAAAAATATAGGTAAAAAACAATGTAAAAAAACAATACTCATTATCGCATTGAAGTCAAAATTCAACTTCTATAAGAATCTCTCTATTTGATGTCGTACTATGGAATATACAAGCTACATATTACTTCAATATATAAGGTATTACTTCTTCATACCTGACTTATTTCTATCTGCTGCATTACAAAAAAGTAACCATATACAACAACGTGACAACATTATTACCATACAAAAATACATCTTAATCTTAACTACAGGATTAATGGATCATGGCACAGGGAACATTTTGATCATAATTTAAATTACGGGTACATAACAATCAACATGAAATACTAAAAATAACACTTTATCAGTATCAACGAAAGATGTTGTATGTATTTTAATACGAAATTCCACATTACCTGCTCTAAAAATTCAGGTTCAGATGCGGAAGCATCCCATCGGTTATTTAGTATGAAAATGTTTGGTTTGGATAACTTTTGTGATACTTTATGAAAAAAATTCTTTTCCTGTAACCAAAGTTAAGTTTCCATTATTAATTGTAATAATACAATACTTTGGGTTTCTTCATAATCAGAGCAAAAAAAGAAAAGAAACTAAAGAAAAAGAGAGCATTATACTTACAGTAACCATAAGTGTGGATTCAGCATTAGCCACAAGAACAAAAACGTCAGCACTAGAACAGTATCAATTGACATTGCATAAGAATATTAGTTTGATACATATGATTGACCAAGTATTTATAAATGAATTATACTGCATCCATTTTAACAACTTTTTCCATTAAATAAATAAATACACTCAACATACTCAAGACAATGTTTATCGATCCATTCATCCAAATTAGGACTAACGTCAATTCCAGGTGAGTCAACAAACACAACATCATCTCGAAGTAGCGGACACTTTTCCTTAGGCCAAAATACCCGAACTAGAGCTGACTCAGTTAATTTTTCAGAGCACAAAGCATGAGCCAGTTGACCAACAGATTTTACTGGCTTTTTCTCTTCACTCTCTTCTATATGTACATAGGATTCTCCAGTTTCAGAACCTACAATGATGACATATAAATTGCTTGACATTTATTTACCATTATATATTATATATACACATCTCGTCAATCTAAAGTTTAGATTCTAAACTCTATTCATACCTTCAACTTGGAGGAAGCAACTAGTTGTGTGACCAATACCACCTGGGAAACAAAGAAATATTTGAAGTATTGATTATAGAATATGGGTTTATAGTAAACGGTATGTTTCTTCAACATCCTATACTACTTCAACCAATAAATTTAAAATTAATGTTTTTGCTAAATATAACTTATCAAAATGCATAGCAAATTCACTCACTCGGAAGAATTTTATCTCGAAGCATTGCATTAATAACTGTAGATTTTCCATTAGATGTCCGTCCAAAAAAAGCGACTTTCATATGATGTCTCTCCAATACTTTACGAATTGAAGCCACTTTCTTAGAGTATTCTTCAACTTCCGTTGCCTGGTCTGATGTCACGATTGGTTGATCAGATGGTATACCTGCATTTGATAAAATTTTCATTAATACTTATAGAGTAATATAGAGTAATATATAGAATAATATAGACCATGAACATATTATTACGATATTGACATGAAGTATTAGGTACTTACTCGATATAAATTTGCTTGTTTCAGCTACATAGTTTTCAATGTCCTGAAAAATATCATTGATGTTTTTCTTGGCTTGGACGAAAATCTGGAGGGGCGAATTATTCACGTTCGTGTGAGACATTCTGGATAAGTTGTGATGGAAGTTGACGTTCGGGCCATCACCAGAACCACCACGGGAATTCCCGATCTCCATTTTTATATTTGAACGTACATGTGCTGACATTTGTGTCTTTCAATTTGTATGCTTATATAATATACTTTATGTACAAATATTGTTTATATATCGACGGTCAAGATCCAATAAAGGAGACAGCTTTATCATACCAAGTGCCAAATTATATTAAAGGAATCTATATTGACAAAAAAAACAAACAAATAAAATAAAAACATATAAAATAATATATATCATACGAAATTACTCAACAATAACTAATAATAAGTGGTGCAAATTGGTGGAACACACTATCAAAATATAAAAAAGGTAGTCGGTACAGGAAAAAAGTGAGAATCTCCGTCTTTTAATTATTACATCATCCTATATTTCCTATATCTGCGTATACCCACAACTTTTAGACCATGGGTTTTTACTAACTCTTGTGTGTGTGATATTTGCAAGTGAAGGGAAAGAATGGAAAAAAATTAATAATAATGACAATCGCCATTCCATGCATCAATTTATTTACATTTTTACCTTTAAATGCATCTGCTTTCTTCCTATATAAATACATGCATTTAGTCCATATACCAAAATATTACGTAATGTAGTAGAAATAGAAACACTACGCCTCAAATCATAAATTGAAATCCAAATTCAACAAACTGAACAGAATTTGTAAACACTATTTGCATATCTATAAATCTCGTAAAATAAATATGATCATATTTTGTATTTTTTACATGAGACTTAAGGTTCATTCCACATTCCACATGCTCTTGCATATACATACTATACGATAGATACTGACCTATATCATATGTACATATGTACAAAAAACGATGTATTATACTTATTATGTATATACTTATATCTAAGTTCCAAAAGAATACTAAATATATATAAAGTTCAGCAACTTACTTCTCTTGGGTCCGAATTCCTGCTTGGTTTATAGCTCATGCTGAATGAAGATATATTATGTATAAAAGGATCGTCTTGGAGTAATTGATGTTAATATTAATATTAATTACAATTTAATTTAATTCAGCATTTTCAAATGATTTCTAAGAACAGAAAACAGGCCAGAAAATAAATTCTCAAGGACATCAGCGCGATTCTCTTGCTTGTTATTTACTTTAAGCGTTACTGAATATTCCTCTGTATTACTACTGTATTCGTATTCTGTATCGTGTGTATATGCGTTGCATTCTTCGGAAGAATTTCTTCCGGTTGCCTATATTATATTATGATTGCAGATTAAAGTAAGTATAGGTATGTTTATTTCATTTAGGATTTACGTCTTCGTTCGTATTAATATATGGAAAGGTTGTACCTACATACAAGGATGCTGAATTTCCAGGTATTTATTTCATTACTACTGTCATACAGGGCTTGCAAATCCAGACTGGTGATTATTACTTCATCAGTATTATGTTACATATAAGTAATTTAAATATTTATTTGTATTTTTATATTAAAATTAATGTACTTATGTACATACTACATTTAAACGTCGAAATAATAATAATGTTTAATGGATATGAAACATTTAAACTATATAGCTAGATTGCTTGGCGAAAACAATCATACTATTAGTAAGCATTGCTTGCAATATTTTAATTTAACCTATACATATAGATTCCGTAATAATGACACTGCCATAACATTTACATTTTGGTTTGAATGATAACATTATTTTAGAATATATATGTGTGTTGACCGTATTTTTACAATAATAATAATAGATTTGTTGTTGTTTGCTATCGTGTGTATTACAGTTGACTAAATTTCCATGAATGAACATATTGTAGTTATGCTTGAACTCAATCATTCGAGTTAACATTGGGTTCCGGTTCCACAGCATACGGATCAACATCTTTCATTCCACATCCGATAGGCCCATGGCGTCTTTCCCACAACATGCGATGTTTTTGCTTCATATAGGCGAATTGCACATTGTAATTAGCACCCAAGTCTCCGTCTGTACATTAATAAATAAATCCATTACTTACATAAACATATACAGCATATTTCTTATTCTGCCTTGACCTGCCGTTGAGAAGGACAAGATGAGTAACTTTTAATTTGGAAACTTTTTAATATATGGGCACTCTTACATTTTGACATCCAATTGGCAGCAGCATCCTCGTACTCTTCTTTGAGCTGCAAACAACGAGGTAAATGATTCGGATATTCTTCTCGAACACAATCTTGCGCTCTGTACCTCAAAATATTTACGATGGCTTGATCCACTCTCTTATCTCTTTTAAACTGCTCATTTGCCTCATAAATGCAGAGATACTCATCCGTGTAACACTGGTCAATAGTTTTGCATCGCTGGAAGTCTCGGTGATACCAGGGGTACTCTTTTCGATTGGATACAACGACATTTTCTGAAATTCAAAATAATATACAAGAATGATTTTTCATATGTGACTGTAATATATACCTTCGCATACTCCGCATGCATAATTCTCATCAGAATGAAATTCATTCCACAATTTGATTGATAAGATTAAATGATTTCCATGTTGTTGTTTTGTATACATGAATACATAAAATATACGTAATATAATATGGAATTATGGAATGGACAAATAAGAAAAATTACCTCTGAACCATGTTACAGGTTTATCATAGATATTCCACAAGGACTTCGAAAATCTTAAAAAGGTACTCTCACCACCATAATCAGGTTGCCTGAATGTGTTGGTTTTTGCAGGAGGGTCATCACAATCCTCGTTCGTCATTTTGCATGGGCAAAAAATGATCAAGTTATCTACACTTTTTATTTTTTCGACTTCTTTTTATAAAATTAATAGGATTTCAAAAAAAATGTACTTCTAGATTTTTTTTATATGAAGAAGCTGAGAGATGCAATTGAAGAAGTCTTTCAATGTGTGGTAGGCGGAAATAAAGGCAAAAGGGGAATTTTCAAGAATTTCTTGCCGATTTTTTATTTTGTGTAAAATTACACAAATACAAAATAATAACACAATTTGTTGTGAAATATTATGATTTAATCAAAAAAGTTGTCAGTTTAATAGTGATTAGTAGTTTTCATTCAACTCTTTGGAATTTTCAAGATTGAAAAGAGAGACAAGATGAACGAGAAAAAAAGCAGACCAAAGTCACAGATAATGACGAGTCCTCCACAACAACATCCGAATTCTACATCGCGGAAAGTATGTGATTCGCTTTCATCTCATCGTTACGAATGGGAAATTAAAGAAGTGAGTATAAGTATGTCATATAATTAGAGCAATCAATTATTGTTTGTTTATTAAAAATATGTATTCACTCCTAATGTCACATATACAAATTGTATTGATAGAGAGAACTGGCCGAAGCTGTAGCGAGAGTATCACAAATGGAGAAAACAATGCGATGGTAAATACATATATATACATATATAATGAGCGTCAAATTGTAGCCCGAGTATACTTTCGTTTTCCTAAAATCACGATATCAAATTTATGGATTTTGTATATAGGTGGTCAGATTGCACATCCAACTGGCGTGAAAAATGGTTAGACCCACACATTACTTGTATTCTAATAATACCTAGATATACATGTCTCGTAATGTAAGAGAATTATGACTGTAAATGTAACTGAATTTGATCTGTATATGTATTTTATAGGAGTCAAGTTCGCAGTGAAAGAAATCAAGCGAGAGAAGAATTGCGGACTGTTAAAGCTCAACTAGATGAAGTTTTAAAACAACTTGAAAATCATCATCATAAGGGTGGTGGTCAATGCTCCGGGATATCCATATCCAGCAGCGCGGCAGCAAAGGTTGGGATAAATTCCTCTTCGTATGCTCAAACTGAAGTCAAAGAAAGCAATAAAATGGATAAGAATAAAATTGCATCGCTAGAGAAACAAGTAGCAATACTCGGTTTAAAATTGGAAGAGTCAAATCGTGCTGTGGTGTTTGAAAGAGAAGAGAAAATGATTCTACTGCGACAAGTGGAAAGACTTCAGAGAGACGTTACTGATTTACAGGAATTATATGACAATCTAAAGAAAGAATTACTAATTAGTGAATTTGAACAACATGATATGAGCGAAAGTGTTGAAGTTGATATCGAGGATGATAATACTGATATTACGGACACAAATAATGCAGAACATGATATTATTGAGAATACTCTTAACAATACTGAAGGATTGGAACAGGAAACATGTCAAGTCGCAAATAATAATAGCAACATCAACTACAATAACAACAATAATAATGATGATAGTTGTAGTAATCAAGATCAAGAATTACAACTATTAGAAGAGTTAGATAATAATATAAATAGACAGAGTAGTGGTCCAAATGAAACCCCAACTGTCAACAATGACCATAATCTTGTCATGACTGAAAATCCATCATTGGAATCCGAAATTCTTCAAATTATTGAAGCATCAGAAAAGGTAGAAACGGAAAATACTAGTGGTACCAAAGAAATTGACATGGTTGTGCCAGCTACAGAACAAGGGCTTGATGAATCCAGAAGTAGTACCAATAATGAAGAAAGGGAAATCATTATTCAACTTTCAACGACTAACGCGGATTCTGATGTAA
This sequence comes from Gisinianus flammeolus, assembly GCA_034699125.1. Lineage (NCBI taxonomy): Eukaryota > Metazoa > Arthropoda > Collembola > Symphypleona > Katiannidae > Gisinianus > Gisinianus flammeolus. The sequence goes on along the minus strand of JAIUND010000942.1, from coordinate 2,417 downwards.
AAGTAGGGATCACTGACTCGAAAACGAATAACGAAAATGTCGGTGATCAAAAAGAGAATAAATCACCTACAAAATCCAATGACAAAGCTCAAAAAAGTGGTATTAAATTCAATACCAATGAAAATTCAAAGCCTAAAGAGGATAATGAGGCAGATACTCAATTGTTACAAGATTCAAAATCATCAACATCATTATCATCAGAGATTAAATGCCTGGTGGAAGAAGGTCAGAAGGATTCAGTAATAACGAAAATAGGGGAAGATGGAAACGAGGATAGAGTGAAGGAAAAAGAGATTCCAGACAAAATTGGAGATCCTCATGACATTGATGTGAACAATAAAGTAAACATAAGCAATTCTACTACTACTACTGCTCCTAATGTTGATAAGGAAATTAAGGAATCATCAACAGAGGAAAATAATATTACCCTGCTTAGCGACATTGGGAATAGTAAAGACTTGATGACCTCTGATGGAAAATGTATCTCGGTTGAAGTGGAAACGCAAAATATCAAAGAACAAAGTGTGTAGATTTCATACCACGCTTTACATTCAATTATTTAAGTAACTTATGTCGGATTCAGTATATACGATATTTGTATATATACACCTATAAAGACTTTAATAGCCCACCATTTGAGCTGTATTAATTTATATACATGTAACTGTATGTACTGATTGTGGTAATTTAATGAATTTATGTAGTTAGTCATCATAAATCATGTGTTATTTACGTGTATTATTGACAGTTATAAACTTGTAAACTTATAAATATAATATTAGACCCACAGATGATTTATTTTTGTTGTTTTAACTTTTAAATAAGTACCAATCGCTTAAATAATTAGTCATACATGTCATAAATTATGACTCACAATACTTGCTAAGTATTACTTATTTATAGCTTTACATCATTATTATAGTGGGTAATTTAGAATTAATTACATAAATTAATATCGTCAATACTCAATTATTTTGTATTCTGTCGCCATTTATTACAGCTTGTACTTTAATAAAGTCTGAGACATATCCTGATATATAAAAAAATAATAACAGTCACAACAATAAGAAAACAAAAGTCATTTAATTTCATTGAACCATGCATTAACGTCGACCGATGATTGAACGAGCGAAGACTTGAAAGACGTAGACAGAAAGTCCCACAAAGCCCTCCGTCTAGAAAAACGTAATTTCCTCGTTGAAAAAAAAAAACCATCCCGCTTCATTGAACGACGAATTTTGTTCTCGAAAATTGTGCTATTTTTGAGCAAAAAATAATATAGCTTGCATTTTAGTTAATAATTATTGCCCATTGTGCTTCGTAGTGGGTATTTAAAAATTAATTTTTAAAGATAATTAGTTGGATGAACTAATGGACAAGAGCCAGTCAGTATTATACACAAGTTTATTTGATCTGTGTATATTTATTTTATAGGATTCAAGTTCGCAGTGACAAAATCAAGCGAGAGAAGAATTACGGACTGTTGAAGCTCAACTATATAGATGAAGTTTTAAAACAACTTGGAAATCATATTGTTATTTACATAGTCCACGAACCAAAACTTTTTTTATATTATTATTACAGTTTTGTTATTAGTACAGTAATAATCATCATAAGGGTGGTCAATGCTAAGGAATACCCATATCCAGCAGCACGGCAGTAAAGTTTGTGATAAATTCCTATGTTCAAGTCAAAGAAAGCAACAAAATGGATGAGAATAAAATTGAATTGCTTGAGAAACAAGTAGTACTACTCGGTTTGAAATTGGAAGAAACAAATCGTGCTGTGGTGTTTGAAAGAGAAGAGAAAGTGGTTCTTCTTCGACAAGTGGAAAAACTTCAGAGAGACGTCACTAACTTACAGGAATTATATGACAATCTAAAGAAAGAATTACTCATTAATGAATTTGAACAACATGACATGAGCGAAAGTGTTGAGGTTGATATCGAGGAGGATAGTACTGATGTTTCGGATAGTGAGGTGGAAATTTCCAAGATAAAAGAGAAAAATAATATTGAAAAAGAACGCTCTTGTAGTCCTGCAGAGACTGTATTTTTTGATGGAAACGCAAGTAGTAAAAGAGAGAATGTATTTAAATTGCCGACGACAAATCAGACATGCAAGGCCTTGCCAGATGATACCGAAATGGTTCGAGAAGAAGAAGAAGAAGTCTTAGAAGTCAGTGAGGAAGATGAAGAAGAGAAGGAAAGACCGGCATCACCAAAGCCATCAACATCAAAAAATATGGACTCGAATCCGTCTAGTCCAACAGAGACTGTATTTTTTGATGCAAAGAAGAATAAGGAAGACTCTGCTTCTCAAGAGAAGGAAAGACCGGCTTCACCAAAGCCATCAAAATATATGGACTCGAATCCGTCTAGTCCAACAGAGACTGTATTTTTTGATGCAAAGAAAAA
>JAIUND010000941.1:0-46738 GCA_034699125.1 Gisinianus flammeolus | reverse complement strand
ACTATAAAGTATTGTCCATTCACAGATGAGAATCGTGTAAATAATAATAAATACCAAAATTAAAACAACAATGAAACTCCAATTAGTTAATTGTAAAAAGAGAAGCCGATGAAAGAATTTCTTCCCTCCACACAAAATGGCTATCAGAATTTATAATGAGAGTTAGTACACGGCGGACTTCAATCTCTATATGAAACGAATTTTACTCGACGCGTGTCGCTGTTAAATTTAGCTCGACATTCAAACTCGAATATCTCGACTTCTAGATAGTCATTCGACTTGTTTTTCTATCCAGAACTTCAAATAATAAATATGTACATACTTGTTTGTCCATTGGTTTCGGTCGTCTCTCACTAGGCCACACAAGTCACGAGGTTTTTATTGATTCTCGCGAACAGAATTTCAAAGTCACTTTCAATTCTTTGAAAGAATTTCTTTCATTTACGATTTTTACGAGAAACTACTGTATTTTTATAAAAATTATATTTAAAAAATAAATGGACGACAGCTTCAAACTGGAACCAGTCAGTCCATCCGAGAAAGACCAGCAGTTTGGGTAACTATACGTACCATATATTCCTCTGACACATAAATAATATATATATATTTATTCGATTGTCTATTTATATTCATTTATTGTGGATGCTTAAACTTTCAATAAAAGTCCTTCACATGAGAGTCTTTATTTAATACGTCTTATCTTTGTACTTCTATAGGTTTTCAAGATGTAGCTCTACACAATCAATCAATTCCCTTTCCAGTCAGTCTGCTCATAACACAGGTACCCAATAATTAGCTAATTGTATTTCAATCCCTTTCACTCCTGTTACATGTTACGTAACTGTTAAAATCGTTTTTGTTTTATTATTATTATTGTTCGCTGTATCCTACCCATTCATCCGTACATATTGCAATAAGTGTATGGTTTGTAGATTTCTAAAAATCATCTCTATATAGTTTTTGCATAAGATAAAAAAATATTAAAATAATTTGAGATTTGTTTTGGGGAATCTCTGTGTATAGATGACGAAGATAGTGATGGGAAATCTAGTATGAGCTACAAGGAAAGACGCCGTGAGGCCCATACTCAAGCAGAGCAGAAGAGACGAGATGCCATCAAAAAAGGTTATGATTCCCTTCAAGAACTCGTTCCAATGTGTCAACAATCAGATTCTTTAAGTGGCTACAAATTGAGTAAAGGTATTTTGATCATTTTATTTATTAATACTCACAAAGCGACTATTATCATTCTCAAAAAGCTGTATACATTATGATCATTTGATTAATTTTTTCAGCAACTATCCTCCAAAAGTCCATCGATTACATTCAAGTAAGAAAAATCAGAAACTTCCATTCAATTTGCTTGAGTACATGTGAAGTGTGATGTAGCTAAACAAACGTGGAGGAGTTCATGCTCTCCTGAATTGCTTTTTATGATTTGTTAAATGAGCAGAAAGAAAATGAACATTCGTCCTTCATTTTGTTTATTTCGATTCTTCAATTGGTTGTTTTTTTTACAAATTATCTAGAAACTCGATACTATACTATAATTTAGATAGCAACTTAAAGTAGGTATAATGAATCATTTTGTATAGATTAAATTGTTTGACAGTCATGCACAGAAAAAATTTTTTTGTTGAATAACGACGATATGAAATGGAATTCAAATACTATAGTTTTTGGAAGGGCAAGATGGAAGGCAGAGGAATAAAGAAACAAAAAGTAAACATAAAGAGAATAGACCCAACGTCTCTCTTTCTCACCACTGCCAGTTTTGTAAAGAATTTATTTAGCGTGTAAATTGATGACCCAAAATGTGCTCGTAGGTAATTGTCCGTTAGTAATTTTGGTTTGACTCCATGCTGCTAGTCAAAACCGGAAAAATCCTGTCGCGCAGTCAGGATTTTACAGTACATCATCATGTGCAGCACATGTGTAACTATTTGTTGTTTGGGTATCTCATAATGACAGTGACATCCGCATGCACATTGCACATGTAGTCTGTGTATATATGGATTTAAATTTGAATGGCAACTTTTCTAATGTTGCCTATCTTATCATATTTTCTTTATTGACTTGATTCAGGGAAGAATGATTTAAACTTTGTTTGTATAGAGTGATAAAGTTTGTTATAAGTCATAACAAGTACGTATTACTACGTATAAGAAATAGGAATGTATATAATAGTACATATATTAGAGTTTGAATAAAAATATTCGGAATTCATGAATTTTTTCCCCCTCTCGGTCTCTCCCAATAGTATTTACTGCAACAAAAAAAGAAGCAGGAAGATGAGTTGGCAGCTCTTCGGAAGGAAGTTGTGGCGCTACAAATCATGAAAGTCAACTATGAACAGATTGTCAAAGCTCATCAGAATCAACCGGGGAACGCTGCGCTACAAGTGTCTGATGAAGTCAAATTTCAAGTGGTAAAATCGAGCTTTGTTTTATTTTTTCCCTGTAGGGACAAAACCCTCGTTAAAAAATGCTTTCACTTTCTACCCTCATTTCCACATTTCCGACAATAGACTAAAATGTAAATATATTTAATAATTCAGTTTCAAGCTGTTATGGAATCACTCTTCTCATCCTTTAATTGTGGTATGAGTGTTGCTAACTTTACGGAGCTCTCTGCTTGTGTCTTCAGTTGGCTGGAAGAACATTGTAAACCGCAAGTAAGAGTTTATTTTACTTGGAGTATATAATAGTTTCAATTCTATTCTGGTAAAATAAAGTAATAATTTCTTTTTCCTTTTTAACTTGTCCGTTTAGACTCTTCGTGATATGGTCCTGTCTATTTTACAGCAGCTTAAAAGTCAATTAAATTGATAATTGTCTTAATCAATTACGTGAGCAGATGATGATGACCAAATAAAAGGCTAAAAATATATATACGTTATTCTATTATATTACAAATATGTATACATGTTAAAAACAAAGTCACTTATTTACACTGTAATGAGCAGATACAAATGTATATGTTACAATTTTGATTTGCATTGACAATTTAGTTTAATCTTCACTATATATATTAATTCAATCAATGTTACAAATATAATATTATTCAATTTTTTTTTTTTTTGATGTCAGTTCAAATGAAAATGATTCAATAAAGCTATTGGTAAAAGTACTTTACCACTAAAAAGTTTTAATTTCGTCCTGTGAATTACAAACCACACTTTTTAGACTGTTGTCAATCGATGATTGCAGAAAATTGGGTGAGGTATCAAGTGATCAAATTTATTCAAAATTTAAATCTACAGCTATTACTGTTAGTGCCATTTAATGAAATGTATCGTTTGCTTCCATTTTTTATAAAAAAAACTTTAGTTTATTTCAGTTGTCAATTTTTATGTGACAGACATTTTATTTTAAATTTTATGAATCGGAATCAGTTATTTGAATAATATGTAGCTTTGAGAGAGATGATGGATATATGCATGTATGGATAAGTACCATAATATTTTGACGAGTCTTATTGGGAACCATAATTTGAGGCTTGTTATAGTTGTTACTTCCAATCATTTCCATGTAGTGTGGGGGAATGACGTTGTTCACTGAACAATATTCAGTTATTGAATGCAATTACATGGGCTTATGTTCAAATTAGATAATATACAGACATTATTACAATATTTACAATATGTAATTCCAAATTCGTAACAGTTTTACAATAATAATTTAAAGATGTGCACATACGCACAAGCTGCGCGTTTGGGTGTTTGCAGCAAGTATACATTTTGATTTAAGTATACTTAAAGTATTTTTTATATTCTTTCACACTTTGTCACTATCCAGATTCCAGATGCTGGACGGTGAGCATAAATACGTCAATCACATACACAAAATTATATTACAATTTAATTAGAGGGGGTTTGGTGTTCGAAATGTTCACACACCGTTTTAAACAGTTTGTAGAACTGTTCATTTGATTGTGTAACATCTTCTAATTCAGATGACTTGTATAGACTTTAATTTATAGTCATGGTTCCAGAAGACAGCTCAACTCGCTCCTATGCCATTCATTTTTGTTACATCTTTCAAACGTTCATACATATGTATCTCGGAAATCTCTCTGTACTTTTATTGGGGAAACAACAAAAAAGAATGGCTCATGAATTAGTTCAACTGTTCAAATCCGTGTTGAACTGTCCTCTCATAAGTACCCGATTATCTTTTGGAGAATTATGCCAACAAGTCATTTACTGTATAGACAGAAGGTTTTGGTTTTACACAATTAAAATGATGGTCCTGCTAACTGCTTTAGAACCTGAATATGTATATTATTAGGAAGGAGATCGTTCTGTAGTTAGAGTGTCTAATCTGGTTATATCGCATGAGGTTTGTTGCGTCGTAGATCTTGCCGAATTATAATATTTTGAAGAACGACCGAAATCCGGGCAACAAAGACGTCTCAAAACACACGCGTAACAAAGTAACAGAATCACAACTAGAGCAGTTCCAAAAATGACAATGGCTATTAAAGCCACTGTCACAGTCCCGTCCTTTCGATCCATCGATTATCAATTTGGAATGCAAACACTCAAATGGGACTATTATAATTGTAGGTGCTGTTTGAAATATTTCAAGAAAAAAAAATTATCTATAAATGTTGTAGCATATGAGAATAGAGAGTTATAAAGATACACCGCTAACACTGCACTGCATGATCATTCATTTTTTAAAACTACATGACACACACACACAAAACAATTTTTCATCCAAAATGTGCGGAATTATGGTCGATTTCTCCGTCGTCTGGCAATCCCAACAGTTTTCTAGTTTTTGTACATATATAGTTGTGGAAACTATTTTGGTTCGTGTATGATTTTATTTTCCTCTCTTATTTTTTGACAAATAAAGTATACTTGTAACAGAGCAGAAGGAGTAAGTAGACTGGAATAAATGAGAAATGGAGTCAATGTGAGGAGAGATGAGACTCTTATAGCACTAATTGAATGCTCTTGTCTTTCTACTTGCTTGGGATTTTGGATCCCCGATTATCCGTCGTTGTCTTCTTCTTCTTCAAAGACGTTTTCCCTTGCCCTTCTCCTTCTTCGTTTTCCTTTTGTCCATGTACTATCAAATTTCGAGACTCGTCAATCCCCACAGAGTACACAGCAAAAAATGATGGTTGTAGGGGTATGGAGAGAGCGATATATATATATATATATTTATATTTCACACACTTTTATTCCTTCTCAACTCTATATATATTGCGCTACTATTACTATTCCCATTATTCCTTCGTTTTTACTTTGTTCCTCCACCACAAATCCCCATTTTCTTCTCGCTTTCACTTTATATTTTTGATATATTTTTCTTTTTTTGTACTGGAAGGAAGAATCTGAGATTTTTTTTTTTAGTCCATCTCTTCTTTTCTTCCTTCAATGCGTGTTTTAGTGATTAAAAATGTAGAGGAGATTTGTATCCGTAATTAAACTCCTTGCAAATCCCCCGCGGCTCCTACCCTGCAGGAAAAAGAAACATGACCAAAAATTGATTAATTTTTTATTGAATATTATTAAATTTTATTATTGATTATGAAAATACAAAGACATAAAAGAAACATTATTATTATTGGTCAACGCCTCCATACTCCCTTCCCTACCTACCATGTATGCATGAATTTCTGAGGAATTGGGCAGATATTTCTGAGAAAAATGCCTGGATAAATTTCATGCGATTTGGGTATGTAGGCTGGATATTCTCTCAAGTTTAACAGACAGGAAATTGTCATTTTTAGCAATGAGAATGAGAAGGAAGATGAAAACGATAATTTCTAATGGATGTAAAATGTTTTGTTTGTTTTGTTTACCATTGCATTGCATTGTATTACTTGGCCATCTAGAATTACATGAAAGATTTACACAAGCTGGGAAATTCCATCGCTTCCATTTTTTCCATCTTATCCATCTCATTCTCATCCCCGAATGGACGTACACATGAGCGAATTCCGAAGCTCGTTTTGTTCTCTCCTCATTTTCCTCTCATTAGGGACGAAAGAAAATCAATGGATGCCGAGAGCATCGTTTCACACTTGAAAACGTCTCTCTCTGAAGACGAGAGAGAGAGAGAGAGAAGGAGAGAGAGAGAAAGACGGAAAGGCGAGGAGATGGTACCCGTCAACTCATGCCAATCTTCGGCAATTTGTAGATCTTTGAGTAAAGAAACGGTCCTGTATAACCATCGTTCAAGTCTCTCCCAATATCCACATCTTATTACCAATCAAAAAGACTTATCTTTGAAGTTTTGGCAGACGAAAGAGTCTTATCATACGAATTCTCATCTTCCGTCTTCGCATTTTTCCCTACAGATCTGTCCATAATCTCAAAGTGCATATTTAAAACATTTAAATTTCTGGGCTTCTATCAACACCTTTTTAGTTACGGTTTTCATTTCGATTAGTTGACAAAAAAAAATCCGTCCAAATCCTACAATAGCACATTCTGTTCCCTTTTTTATGACAATAATTCTTTCCGAAATATCCTTTGATTAACTACACCAAAAAATCGTTTTTCTGTCTTATATTTTAGGTTTTATTATGGATCGTTTGTAGATTGAGACAAAAATAAAATTGTAAGATCCAACATTAAATAATTCGATTTCTTAAATTCCTCGGGGGCATCCAAAAAAACATGTAATGAAAGTGAATTGGCCATACCAATTTGGTATGGAGAGAGCCAGTGACATGGGATTTTCTTTATTTTCTATATATATATTATATATACGTATGATTTCTCAACGTTACTTTGTGGTACACACATGCAAATTCTGAGTTTCGAGAGTTTGTCTTTTTTCCTCGAAAAGGCAAACTTTGAAATTTCCTTTGATATTGCTGTTTGCTGTTTGTACACAAACAAGTTTTTCCAAGTCATTTTGAAATAAGTCAGCAAGCAGTCACATAAAAACCAAGTCGACAGTCGGACGATTCTCAATCATTATCTTGACTCTTCAAATATAAGGAGCGAACACGTGAAGTTTGTCTGCTACCGCGTACTCTTGTCAAGTTGGAGGATAAGGAAAAGAAATGAATGGTTTGAATGGTTTCGCCGTGGAATGGCGAGGCTAAAGTCCAGATACAAAAATTTATATGTACAAGGACCACACAATGAGGAGTCAGAAACACAATAAAATGCCATCAGACTCAAACTACGACAACGACAATGACAAATGTGACATGTGCAAGTCTGAAGGCGGATTGGAACTGACACTGAATTTTAGCAACTTATTTCCCCTCCACACTCCGTCTTTGATCTACTACATCAACACCCGACTATGAGCATTTGTTTGAACTTTCTCTCCACAGCCTTTCCCCCTATCATCCTCACATAGAATCTCTCAACTGTGTTCAAATATACACACATTGATAAGAGGAAATTCCATGCAAAGTTTACTCTAACCCAACAACGAATGACAATGGAAAGAAAGTATTCGTCGACTTCCATTCCGACAACAGGCAGGCAGAAATACAATCTCAAAGAATTATTCAACGAGGGCCGTAAAATACGGGTGAACCATTTCCCCGCACCAAACCAACTGCAGCATCTGCATCACGCTCAATTGGTTTCATCATCATGCACTCACGTGACATATAAACATAAATGTATGTAGAATTCTCCTCCGTGATAGTGAATCCGAACATCCTCCTTGAAGATTGTTCCAAGCAACTTTCTCTCTCTCTCTCTCTCTCGGGAACAAAGCACTAAAAGAAACTTTTCCCATATGCGCCAACGTTTTTTTGTTGTTGTTCTTTGTACATGTCCTACATGTGGATCTTTTATCCAAGAAATTTCAATTCTCATTCAACTTGTGTTTTTAAGATGTACAATTGAAAGTGTAAAAGATTACATACTACAAACGCTGCTTGTAAAATTGTACTCCAATTTTTAGCATTTCTCTTTTAGGTGTACTAAAAACATGCTGATAATGATGATGATGATGATGACAATGGAAAACATGGAGACTTTCTTTATGCTTAATGCTCCAAAAGAATAAGGATGCCATAAAAGATGACGTCTATCTATATTATGTCTGCGTGTGTTACTTTAATACTTCAATCGATTCACCTTGATCTGCAAAACCAAATACGCATTTGGTGCGTAATTCCTTCCACTGTCAATCGTTTCAAGGAACCGAGGAGTGCAGACGGAAGGAAATCTTAAATGAAACCAAGTAAGCGCAGATTATTAGTATACAACTTGAAGTTTGACTTAGTAGAAGCTAAAATCCAAAGTTCTGTTCTGTTCTATATTCTATATTCAGTTGAGGGAGACGGAATAAAAACTTGATTTGAGTGAGCGTTCATGTGTCCTCAAAGTTTTCCTATTGCCAAACAGATTTTGTATGTGGTGAAATCCCCACATGACAATTCCCATTCCCATTTTAAAACTAATTATTATTATAAGTTTTGAGTCTAAACTTGGGCCAGTAAGTAATTCGTCCTCGACGTCGTAAATCCCACTTGACGAACAATTTTCTGAGAACGTGTTGATTGTGACTCGTAGTATTATGTAACTGTACACGAGCTTTATTATTATATAATAATATATGCTCCCATTTTGATGTGCGTATAGGCAGAAATTCATTTCCTTCTCGTCAATTCTCTAGTTCACATTCAACCTCATTTCCAATTTCTCTCTAGAAGTCTTAGCACCAAACTCTACTACAAACTGAAGTAACTAGTGGCATTCAAATTCGGGCAGCACACAATGTGCAACAGGCTAAAAAAACTGTGGATTATCTTGCTCCCTTCACATTCGCAATTTGAAACTGGTTTTTTTTTTTTAAACTTTGTTTTACTGAACAATGCAGACTCTTGCAAAGTTTCCTATACAGAGACTGTTTTCAGCTCCACATGAACCCAATCTATGAAATCCAATCTAGGAAATCCTAATGAATTTTCAGTACCTTTGTAAATGATCTGTATAATACATGAGTAATTGTAAAGTCCTCCCTTTATCAATCTCATGATAATTGTCTAAAAAATCCTGCCTGCCTTTTGTATTATTTTCTGGAAACTCAAGCAGTCTGCTGCGAGACAGGGAAAGCTTGCAATGGTCAAGAACAAAAAAATCTATGGAATTGAAAGTTCTCAAAAGCTCTCCGCTCATCCAACAAAGATAAATAAATAGTGAATGTAAAAAGGAACAAGAGGAAGAGTGAAGGGAAACATGGATAGTACGATTAAAGACAGGAGAGAGGAGACAAAAAAAAAAAGTAAAAGCACGAGTAAAAGTAAAAGTGAAAGCTGACTCTGAAATGAATCGAAATGATTCTGAGTGAGTGAGCGAGCGAGCGAGAGCTCGAGAGAATTGGGAATACCTACCACAACGTTCTTCCAAATCGAGTCTTTATCTCGACACACAAAACGGACGTTTTCAAGTAGCTCTTTCTCTCTCTCCCTCTCTTCCTCGACCAAATGACAACATAAATGTATAGACCGTTTTTCCTCGTACTTGGCTATTGTATCTCAACTTTCCCCGACAACCATCTATCTTTATTCGAGTCAATAAATAAGTGGAGCTGCCTACTCGTATATATATGAGTGATGTGAGTTTAGTCGGTAGCAGGAAGCCTCTACATCTGCAGAATCAACTTAGGTAGGTTAAATTTTTGGGCATGGAGAAGGAGAAGGAGCGAGAGCAGATGAAATCGCCATATCCACTAACTACTGGATATTTACTTAAGAAGTCCCATTAAGTTTGTCACAGGACTCTTCGCATTCCATTTTCTCTAGTTTCCTCCAGAGGAGAGGCTCTCTACCGTTACACGGTCCTTGATTTGTTTGTTTGTATACAATTCTCTGCGCTCTTCAGTCGTAACTCCAACTGGAGTTATCCAACAATCCTTATCACTTTCCCCCCATCAACCGCCCCAACTTGATTCCTGCCTTATACAGATAGTTCTATGCCCCCATTTTATCTGTAGATGTTTCAACAACGCTGGACATTTTGGATTTACAACAAAATATTCAGCGATTAGCTGGTCCATGTTTGTGATATCCACCAGCGAAGACACAAGTCTCCAGTGAAAGTTGGATCCGTCCCATAGTTTTTTTTCTCGATTGTATCGCAGTTCACGATTTTTGTGGGCCTGCACGTTTTATTTGTCTTATCGCTTTACCATGTCACAATTCTGTAATCTCAAGGCTCATGAGCCAATTTAGAGGACCATCAACCTCTGCTCCATTTCTATATACTTCCCCCGATCATTCGAAACCATGTCGCAAATGATCCCACAATCAAATCCTCCTCGACTTGAATTGTTTTCTATATGCAAATCCGATTTGTACTCTGGATTTCTTTGTCTCTGTCTGTAAATGGTGACTCAATTTCAAATTCAAATTCAAATCCATCTGAATTTCCACAGGCTAAATAATAATAATAATAATAATATTTGCATTGTGATGTTTGGTGGAAATTCGTGAAATCATCTTCCAGGAAAGCTGGAAGCATGTACAACAAACGATCAACATGTAAATGACTCCTTTTTTGGTGTCTCTTTTCAGTCTTTAAATACAAAATGCTTGTGACTTGTTATCCCTGTTATCTTGACAGAGGAAAACAGAATAGATTGAAACCCGTAATGACATGTTCGGATTTCTTTTCTGACGATGTTACTCCAAGTTATTGAAACTTGTCATGTTTGTTAAACATGTCGACTGTTTGAGTCACCGAGTCGAGAGTTAAATGACACTCGATTTTTCAAGGCCTTTCAAGGAATTAAAGAAAATGAGAAATTGAGCTGAACATAAGGAAAATAATTTCATTGATTTGATAGTTAAAGAAGATCTTGGATCACATCATACAGACACAGTTGTTGTGATGATTCAGCTGGAAGATATTCCGAGCCAGCATTGAAATTTGAAACGGATGTTTTCTATCCACTGGTCTCATGTTCACCATTCTCTTTGCTCACCATCTCCTCTCCTCTCCTCACATCAAATTATTTTTGGATTACAAGTTGAATCAACCAGAGGATTCTGTTCAGATCAAAAGTCACAAGATCGTCAGAATGTGCATATCCCCAGATTATTTTCAATTCTAACAAGAGTAAGAGAATTCTATTGTTTCTTTGAGCGACTCAAAGCTCCAATCTATATGAGATTGGCAACATAATAATAATAATAGAGACGATGATAAATAATGAATGACATCTCGCTCACGAATACGAGTAGGAGAATGGTCACAGCCAGGAAATTGAATGCCCGACCGCATAAATATTATGATGAATCTATTTTGCATACAAAACAAGTGGGACATGAAAAAATGAAAAACTTGTGATGTTCATTATTCATAATGTATGGCACTGCACATTGTCACCCACGCCGTTCCTTCACTCATTTATCCAACCTTTTATCCAGCTTGACTTTACCCAAAATAAATCCTGTGACTCGACTCCCGACAAAACCGTGAGCGCTTTTGCAAAACTCATAAACCATTTGCTCCAGTTTAGTAAAATCCTGTTTGGTTTGATGCAGATCGTCACCTGAGCTTTCTGTTGTGGCTGGAGGCTTTCATAGCTTTTTTTAGCTACAAAATTGTGAAAGTGGTAGGAACTTGTGATTTTAGCTATGAAATGAATTCCGTTTGGATTACTCTGCGAGGAGATGAAACTTGTAAACTGAAATGGTGCTTTTGTATACGGAGATGAGCTGAATTTACCAATAAGAGATTAAATACAAAGGTTTTCTGGGTATTCGTAATCATCCATCATAATATTTGTTAATTACAATATCCCTACTCAACATTGCACATTTAATTAATTCTGTATAAAGAGTTTTAATCGGAAATGAAATCCCAGCTTAATCCTGTACTTCAATACATATATGGAAATAACAACAGTCAAAAGGCTCAGCTCAGCTTATTCTGAGAAATGCTTCCAAACAATAATATTAGCATTGATTTGAATTGATTTGACTTTCCTGAATTTGATGTAATTGGAAAATACCGTAATTAAATTAAGGGCAATTTAATTGGACTCCAACTCACAACTTTATTAGTTGAATTCATGTACAATAAATTGGAAAATTTCCACCATGAAATTCAGTTCGTGTGGACTTGACGTGTCGTGACGAGAGTTTGTAGAGTGTTGGATTGGATGGGGGAAGTTGGAGATGTAGAAGAGTTATCATAGAGATCCGTCGGATCATTATGAGATAAAAGAATTGGGATGAGAGAGAGAGAGAAAGAATGGGTGAAAAATTATGCGGGGAAATGTAGGGAGAGAATTTTTTTATTATCTTGACGGAGACTCATTGGAGTCATCGGAGATTAGCCCCATTATTTTACGATGCCAGTGGTGTACATACGGAGACACAACGTTACCGCATGACCCACCACGACCACCACAGTCAAAGTACTCACTCACTCACTCACTCACATATACGTAGTATATACATACTAACACAGAGGAAAAGGGGGGGGAGAAAAGAGTCCCAAACTCGGAAAGAATTTATCTTTTTTTTTCTCTGTCACACATTTTTATATTAAGTGCCAAAAGCTTTCAAGATTATGGCAATTGAATTCGCATCCACCCAACTCATTTTCACACCCACCATCATCATCATCCTTCCATATCATCGTCCTCCATAGTAACGTCTTAACATTTACTACATTTAACTCTGTCTCACTTCAGCTCTTCCCTCCAACGGCAAAGCAGACATTGCCACCACAACAATTCCATCACCCACTCTTTTTCTATGTCTTCACTTTCTCACCCTCCCAGAAATTAATAATGTCAATCTTCATATTGGATTTTTTATTTATCTTAGACTGCCATGTTTCAATATAGCAAGTGGAATCAAGTTGAATATTTTAATGGATTTTGATGACAGCTGAAGCGGTTGAGCTAACAAATAGATTTCAATGGAATATCTGCACTTACAAGCGGAATTTCTACACAGTCTGTTTCGTGTAAGAGAAAACAGTTAAAATGCGAATCTCAGGGAGAGAAAGAGAGAAAGAGAGAGAGAGAGAGAAAGCAAGTTTTGTAGGTTTTGCTGCAAAAACGAGGAAGGGAAAAGAAAGGGGGGCTGCTGTGAAGTGTGAGAGGAAGTTAAATGTTGGATTCAGTGGACCAGAAGAAGAGGGATGGAGGAAATGAAAAGCACTTTATTCTGTTTGGTCCAACTGGTCAGAAATGATTCCAGCGACTCCAGTGAGTTCCTTCACATATACTCAGTATACTCTCCTTCACGATCCGAGCCAAAAAAAACTTCATGTGTGCACATTCAGCGCTTCCTTTTTTTCCTTTTCTTTTTTGAACTGAAATCCTGTAACAAAATCCCATATGAAAGTACACATGTATTAATTGCATCTCATCTCCACAATCTCACCACTGAACGTTCCTCGTTTTGAAACTTTGAAACTCTCAACCAACTTTCTATTTCCAATTTATGCAGGGAGACAGCCGGATTTCACAGGGGAATAAATTGTATGGACTGATCATCCACCTTGACCGTCACAAAAAATATGACGCTAGTGAAAGTTGGAAACAATACTCCCAATTATTTTAATTGTACGGATGAAACGTAAAGCTGAAATTGCAATTGACAAAGTTACATGTAAAATTACGGGGAAAAAATGATTTGAACGGTATGACAAAAATGTTTTGGCTCCTCCGAGGCTGCCATAATCAGAATTTTACGAGAAGTTAGCTTTAAAAAAGCAATTAGTTGACAAGTTTGTGGTGAATTGTATACAATCCGGGAAATCCTGCATCGATTTGTGTTGTTAATCCGAAATTTGATCCAAAACCCAAACTAATGAATCTTGAAAGTGTTGTGCGCTTGTGGGAAATGTGTGGTCAACGTACATAAAAAGTAAATAAATAAAACTATTTGTTCCAGCCTGTGGATTGGAGTGGTTGACGAAATAACGAAATATCACAATCACACGATTCCATCATAAAAACACGTTATTCCTCTTCACAATTCACCCAGCAACCTTTCTCTCTCTCTCTCTCTCTCTCTCTCTTCCACCATTCCTAAAATTAAAGCAGGGAAACGCACCGTTTTTCAGGCACACTCAAGGAAATTTACAACCAATTTAGCTCTCTCTATTTCTCTTTGTACACACACATACATATGCACCATTTGTTCTACACTCCTAAACAAATACAAGAAGAAACCGATTAGAGAAAGTCTCGCATACTCATCATCATTTGCACTAATTCTCATTCTGGCTCAATTAAAAAATCCAGGAAATCTAATCGCCGCAACCAGAGATATTATTTAACTTTGTCATCCGGAATATTTGATTCCAAGAAAAGTTGGCTTTCAATTCTTGGACCTAGTCCATCAGAATACTCGGAATACTTTCATTCTGAGCTGAGAAAGTGAGAAATGTTTTTGTACATTTTTAGTTCCCCTTCGAACGACAATAGGAACGACAGTACAATATTTCCATTTGTACAGACAATATATTTGTTTGCAGGAAAACGTTATAAAAATAAAAATGGAATCAAAAATGTTGAACAGTGCCAAATCCTGTAGATACACATAAATAAATGCTTCTGTCTTTACAAGATAAGGAAAAACACTTTTAAATGTCGTTCCCATCTCGTCGCTCGTCGCTCACATTCAAAGCAGCAGACTGTATTTGTTCAGCTATAAAACTGAGTCTCTAATTGTTCTAATCTAATGCAAATCCAGAACAGGAAATTGAAAATAACGAGAAGAGTCCACACACACACACACACACTTACACTTTTCCTCGCTTGGCATGAATTTAGAATTTAAATTGCCTGGTCTTCAGCCTCGAATATTGTCTCGCTAGTGCAGAAGGTTATGGGCGGTAATAGTGGGAGAGTTTATTCTGTAGATATTGTGGTCATATACGAAAGGGATTGTTATTGCCAAAGCCAAATGTTATCTTCTATCCAATTCAGTTGTCATATTGCAGATACAGATACAGAGGAAAGAGTAATCGGAATCTGTGATGTGAGTTTTGGAAAGTAGAAATCTTTTTTTATCTACTTGGTATTAATCATGGGAGCTTGAAGTATTGGATGAAAAAGTATATGAGAGGACAATCTCTGAGCTATTTTCTACTTTCTCCCAACTTTCTCTTTCTCTCCCTGTCTCATGATATATAAAATATCAACTTGTTTCCCTTTCACCATCATTATAACCCACTTTTCTGTGGTGTTATCATTAGAGGTAATAATATTCCCTCCCTCCCTTCTCTCTCTCTCTCTCTCTCTTCCTTTCTTTCCCCCTGGCAATGTAAGCATTAGAGTTGGAAAACGAAAACGGGCATCTATTTATCTACGTCGTCTCAACTCTCAGCCAAGAGAAACTTTGGGAAGAAGGAAGGAGGAAGAGGGAGGGAAAGCTGATGCAATTTATTACGGCACCCAAATAAACTCGCGGGAAAAGAAAGTGTGGCCACAAGGTATGTTATTTTATACATATATATATATATGTATATATGAATGTATTAGGTACATGTGTTTCGTATTAAGTTTCCTTTTGGGGTCATCATCACCTTTTCTTCCATCCATTTCAGGCTTTGTCCACATGATTTCCATCTCGCCGACGTTCACTCTGACTTTCCCTCCTGTCATAAATAAGACTCATGTTGATTGTATTTCAACTTGAACCCCTCATTTCCCACATGATGAACTTTCCATCATCATCATCGTCATCATGTGAGCTTGTGTGTGTAATTTCCCATTTCTATTTCTATTTCTATTTGTTTTTTTAGCTGGAGGGCTTGAGCGAAAGCAATAGAGAGAGAGAGAGAGAGCGAGCGAGAGCTTTTAGATCTCAAGATTTCCAATGAGCCCTGGTCTCTCATTGGAGGGACTGTGTTGTTTTGTGTGTATTGTAGAATTGTAAGTTAACCACGTGATTGAGGGACTGTGTGCACATCCTGTTGATTTGATTTCCTTGTACGAAACTGTGTGACGACGACAGAGCGTTCAATCTGGAGTCTTGAAACTCCCACTGTGCCGAGTAGAGTTTCATTTTAGCGTCATTTGACCACTTTCCCTGTTCTTAAACGCGTATTCACTTTAAGCTCATCTCGATTGTTATATATTATATATCAACTGTGGCAACCTGATTTCTTCTAAAGCTCTGACATGGCATGACATTTCCTCATTGTTCCACTCCCTCCATCGTACTTATTGATTTCCAGCCACGTTCCAAGTTGAGACTCTACAATGGATTTATTCTGCCTCTCTTTCTCTCACTCTCTCTCTCTCTCTCTCTCTCTCTATTTCTATTTCCCACATCATAAACAAGTACCCAAAGTTATAAATATGGATCTTTCCCTCTTTTGTCATAACCCCTTTTAGGTTTCTCATATACAGCGGACAGGAATGGAGTCTTCGATGTTTCACTGTCGGATTATTTAAGAGAGAGAGAAAGAGAGAGAGAGAAAGAAAGAAAGTGGGCTGTAACTTGTGAGAAGAGTCATCACAATTCGAAATGAAAATGAAGGTCGATTCTCATCCAGTATTAAACTCTTTTCATCAACATGATGAACGGGATTAATGACATTTGATATTATTGTCTGTATTGTCATCATCTTCATGAGGACGATGATGAGAGTATTAATAAAGCAACGAGTCTCTCGCATCTCATTTATTCATAATTCTCTCCATTCCTTCTTTTCCCTCTATAAAATCAAATATAGATGCTCTGATAATTTGAGATAAACCAAATGTAATCCCTCTCTTTGATATGAGAACATCCTTTTTGATCATTCTGGGGAGTCTTCCCCTCATTTACCGAGGGAAAATAATTCCCCAAAAGAATTAATGTAGAGCAATTTTAAATTTAATTCCTCTAATTCCAAAGCCAGCTTGTAAGTATATTTAATTAGTCAAACTTTGAGTTTTGCGAGTGAACTCTACTTCAATTTTTGTCAACTTTTACTGATTGTGTGGTTCCAGGATGGGTGAATGAATACAAGTTGGAATGATAAGCAGGTTTGCTTAAGCTCATCAAGTTGAAATGATAAAATTTGGAATTACATGATTAATTTTAGATGTCAAGTCCTCATTACGTTGGCCATCCAATCCCAACTCTCGATGACAGCTATATGCTGACGACCAGCCAGACTCACATTACTCTTTTACTCCCCCATTTTGCAACAGACTTTGGACAGTGTGTACGATGAAATAGCCATTTTGTTGTCCCATCTTGTGTATTTTCAATTTGCATTCATTTCCTCTGCTTGTAAAGGGCACATTAATTTATGTATTGTAGGTTTGTCACCCTAATGAAGAATTCAGGCAGGAAAATAGAATGGCTGCTGCTGGAGATTGCAAAGTTTATCTTGAGCTTTGGAGTGGTAAATGGACCGGGATTGAAATTCGTTCGTGCAAAAGTCACCAAAAAGCCAGCCAGCCAAAGTATTCACACAATAACGAGAGTCAACTTTCGAGATTCGGACAGAGAGAAAGAGCAAAGAGAGGGAGAGGGAGAGAGATAGTGAGAATTCGTAATGCAAAACAGGAGGAGGGAACTCCACAATGTAGAAAGTAGTAGAAACGATAAGAGCTCAATCAGTGGAATAAATTTTCTGAGGGATTTGTTATGAATTTGTTCGTTCTCAGGAGGAATTTGTTTTTGTTTTCTCTGTTCGTCCATGTGTTTCTCTTTTCTCTTTTCTCTTTCCCTTTTTGTTTTTGTTTCTGTTTCTGTTTTGGACATGGATATTGGGGAAAGTGGTAAATAGATTCAGTTGAGCTATTTCCGCTTGTTCTTCCACAGCCTTCAACTTTCTTTCTCGCTCTCTCTATCTCTCTACCGTTTGCATTTGCATACATAAAATATCGGGACCCGCATCACTCTCTCTGGTACATATTTGATGATGAAGGGAGCTTTTCGGTTTTCTCTTGGGCCGCCAGTCAAATTGTCGTCAGAAAATTGAGTTAGTCGAAATGTGATGGGAGTCCCTCGCCTTCCGTGGTTGGTTTTCTCAAAATGCTCTCTCATTCTTTCTCTCTCTCTTTCTCTCTCTCACTCTCTCTTTAAGGGGGAAATGAAAATAGGGAACGACAAGAGAAATGGAATATAAATACATGTATGGAAATGAGTAGATATAGTCCTTGTCTGCCCGAGTTGTTTTAATATTAGAATCAAGACCGTAAATCAAACTCTACATTTCCCATTTGCATATTTTGACTATTTCATTTCGTTTCGTCATCTCAACCAAGCTCGCACACTGTGTGTGTGGTCCAGACAAGAGGAAATCCTTCAAGAATCCCATCATACAAATTCATTTCAAGTATATTTCAACAAAATCTTGTACTCGCTTTTTTCTCTCTTGTATTCTCACGCTCTCTGAATGAATCGACTTTAAATGTTGTTGATATGTTGATGAATTGTCATAAAACAAAATAATGATGGAGCCGGAGGAACTCGGGAAGCTCATCATAAATCCATTTGGATTATAGAAAGCAACAACAGAAGCCGAACTTAGTTACTCGAAGAACAGGAGGAAAGCAACACTCAAATTTGATGTTCCTTTAATCATGTACTATAATTGCCTTGT
This sequence comes from Gisinianus flammeolus, assembly GCA_034699125.1. Lineage (NCBI taxonomy): Eukaryota > Metazoa > Arthropoda > Collembola > Symphypleona > Katiannidae > Gisinianus > Gisinianus flammeolus. Next base: position 28,227 of record JAIUND010000941.1, on the reverse strand, counting down.
GCATTTGGAGTCACGTTCACTTGCTTTGGGGAGCCTCTTAGAAAGGCTGCATTTTAGTTTCGAGTAGGAGAAAGGACTGTGGATGTGATAAGAAAATAAATAAACAACTGACAGATGCAGATGAAGCCGGTAGAAAATGCTGGCTTGATTCCCTTCTGGTGTTCTTCAGGGGATTTTGGTTGAGCCAAAGTTTGAACTCGGAAAATGGAAAATGGCGTTGATGCTTAGCTGAGAGAGAATCACTTTGAAAATTAGCCAATTTCAAATGTGAGCCATTTGCTCATTTGCAAGTAGTCACAGAGAGAGAGAGAGAGAGAGAGAGAGAGAGAGAGAGACACTTGCTTTTTCAAGGTACGTAAATATTGACTGAATCCAAGCCCGGAACTTTGTTTATCATATCAAGTTTATCCTGAGGGAAAACACGGAACAACGAACAACGTGGAGGTAAAATTTTCTGACTTTCTTGATACGAGAAAATTGAATAGATTACCACTACCTTCGTTTCCTGCAGAGAGAAACTCCACCAATTTTTCTTGTACAGGAATACAAATCTATTCGAATAAAATCACGAGCGTACAAACTGACTATTTGTTTTTACTATTTGTGGCCCTTTGGCTATGATTTTATGATGTACTGAAATCTGCAGTTATAGTTGTTAAGTTTATCCTTTCTTATTTTTGTAAACCTGAATCGATTCTTTGTGTGTTTTCGAATTAAATTTGATTACAGTATTATTAAGGAAATTGTGGGTAGACACATCAGCGTTTTTTATATTTACTTCAGCAATATATAATACATATCACGCGAATCAATTAATCAATTAATATGTCAGATGATGGAATCAGAGAGGATTGTGAGCCGAACATGAGAAAATGTACAAGTTTACAACAGATTCAGATTCTATACTTGTTTTCTGCTTTTCAGCAAAGTTTTTTAATTTCCCCAATAAAACGTGAATAAAACAAACAATAATTATGCAGCAACTAATAAACGTGGGTTTATGTTTACTATTTTTGGCACAATATATAGAATTGGAGCAGGACAACAAATTATGGAGCCTACATCATAATATACGATAATGTAGGTAGCCGCAGAAATTTGTGAAGGAGACTGGACCAGATTTTGCAAGGTTTGTGACTCCATTTCCCCTTTCCTTCCGCTGTCTATTTTTTTTCATATTCAATATGAAGTTTTAGATGAGCAAGTGGTGGGGTGTGAGGGGGGAAATGGGAGGAATCTTGTAACGGGGAGACGTGAGAGATAACCCGGAGAGATAATGGATAATGCAATAAAATAATAATCGTTTGAGCTTGGCCGCACACACGTATTTGACTACTGATTATACCATCCAGCACCGACCGGCTACACAGACACACGGAGAATTCATATTTATATTGCCCCTATGCAGTTATACGAGATGTCCATATCCATATCCATCCACTATAAACTTTGTACACTCCGCGCTGGATTGTATTAACAATTTATTATTAACCCATACAGAACACACACACACACACACATTTACAGCAAGTATCGTACAAGCTACGACTTTAGAGTTTAATAAAGCAGTTTTCTCGCCAACAAAATTATCGGAGTCCTTCGGTTACACATTTATTATTGGACTCGTCTCTCTTTCTGTCTCTGTCTCTCTCTTCATCTCATAACTGATGAGGATGAGAAACCAACTCCAATTTCTACATACAGAGAAATGGTTCAAGTGTGGAAATGAAGGCGAAGCCAATTGAATTTAGAATTGGAGTTCACACACACACACATGAATACATATCCGTCTAAGGTACAACTTACGATATATATTTTGGACGTGTATTCAACTCCAGCTGGAGGGAAGATTCTCCAGAGTTTCCATATCATATCAAGTTGGCAAATTGGAAAGTGGAAAGTCCCGTAGTTTGGTTTTCTCCACACTCAAATTGTCAAATTGAATTTTCGCTCACCTCCAACCTGGAAAGTATTCGAGTCCATCACTTACGCTAGTACACGCTCAGCGTCAACAATTCCCCATTCTCTCACCACCACCAAAACGACAGACGAAGACTCCATAATGCATAGAGCTTTCCAATACAAATCTTCTTCTTCTTCTTCTTCTTTTTCTTTTGCTATTAAATAAATGACGACGTCTTGTATCAAGATACCAGCAGAGAAATCCGCATGATTGTAGAAAGTATACAAACTGGGAAGAGGAGACTCGTGAGATTGGATGTGGGAGCGCAGGAAGAATAATTTTCTCACAATTTTGGATTAGAGATGTAGATTTGGAAGCGGAAAGGAAATGATTGTACTTGCTCGAGAGGATTCTCAGTGTAGTGCAGTGCTCGGATATTAAATTATCATATCCAGTTGCAATAATACATGCAAAATACCCTCAAAGTGTATCATTCACTTTGCACAGAAGACATACCTCCGAGGAATGGTCATAGGATGATACGATGATGGAGGAGAATCATATTCAGCAGAATCCCACTCCTACATACAACTTGTATACCTATTACCTACATGCAGATACATCGAAATGTGAGCTTGTACGGTTTTATATCCCATTCCATTGTTGTCTCGCCATCCGAAATAATTAATTGTCAATAGGATATATATCCCGCATTTTAATAGCGAGAGAGAGAGAGAGAGAGAGAGCAAGAGCAAGAGCAAGAGAGACAATCTGCATGAGGGGACAAGCTTATTTTGGAATAGAGAAATGCTTGTCAATTTCAATCATTGAACATTCAGGGAGTTACTGAAGAATAATATGGGGAATGCAAAAAAAAAGTAAAAAAATATAGCCCTTGGGAAAGCAGGTTGAAATTCTGGAATGGCGTGCTTTATTTTTCAACAGAAGAAAGGATGAGATGAAGAATCAGGGATGTTCTTTTTAGTAGTAAATGAATCCAAGTATAGAATTGAGGAAATGGAGTTGTGGCAATAACAATTTCTATAGGGAAACTAAAAAGTTGGAGGCAACTATACTTTTGCTGTTGGAATTATCCTTCGGGCAGGCTTCTTCTTGTATCTCGTACATATGTACAAGTGTTTGCTATACGATATATAGATATTGGAGAGCATCTTTTTTCTGCTGACTCTGCTGCTCACTGGAGGGAATTTGGGATCCCGGGATTAGTTAAACGAACAAGAATGACGGGCATAAAAAGTCATTGATAATGGCCAATAATGGGGAATTGTCTCCAAATATATCTGTAGACAAAACAACCAAAAGAACGAGAAACACTAATAGGCCAAATATTTACATGAAACAGCCTCCAAATTATCTCATACAACACAAGAACAATTCCCAGTAATTCAACTCTGCGACTAATCTTATCCCAACTATACAAAACAAAAACGAATAAGAATAAGACTCTGACGACTACCACCACTTCGGTGACGACTGCATTCGTAACTATACACAACTCTCGATAGGCAAACAAGAAAACGTCTTGGACAGACAAGCCATTGGAAATTTACGAGCTACAAAATATCTGTTTATTTTTTCAAAAAAAAAAGAAAAAAAAAGAGTAGTAAGTGTGTGGACACAGATGGAAAATGGAAACTGGTGGGGAAACATACAAAATTCACAAAATACAAAATACAAAAACTGAATCTGTCTGTATATCCTCGTTTCCCCTCTCCCCCCGACTTTTTAACCAAAAGTCTTGCCATTCTGAAGGTTAGTCCTGTCAAGTTGGAAATTGAGAGTCTGGAGGAAAATTCAAAGTAACAAGAAGACAAGTTGGCAACACCAACTGCAAACTTTAAACTATACACAACAAGTAATAGAGATGGAGAGAAATAGAGATGGAGAGAGAGAGAGAGAGAAAAGTGTGGGCTAGACAACTGGAAAGTCCTTCAAAGTCCATTTGTACTTTGAATGTGAAGCATGATGGAAACATGTAAGGGCTTGAGCGTGAAATGGATATCAAGAGAACTTCAGTTGCATCATAATATAAAAGCAATACATCTCGCTCTCGACTGTATGAAGCAAACATTGCATCTGTACTAGCACTTCGTCGTCGATCGTTCAAGGGCAAACTGTAACTGTAAAAAGTTTATTTAATATACTAAGAAAAAAAATAGAGTTTTGTAGTGTGTGTGTGTAGTCATGGATTTGTACGATATAAGATGCTGTAAAGATGGATATTCCTAGTTTCCAGAGAAGTGAGAGAAAGCGGAAGGTGGGAGTTGAAAGGTAGGTAAAGCAAACGACACATGTTTATGCTTCAAAATAGAACTGCTATAGGTAGGGAATCATCCACTCGCAACATCCCATTCTGCATTCCCTACTTCCTTCCAAAAACTCATTGTCAGTTGTGGGAGGGAGAGACTTGCATGAGAAAAGTCAAAACAATTTACAGAATGCATAAAAGCTGGGGATCCATTAAAACTCTGTAGTACCAATAGTACGATACCATAATAAAGATGATAAAATAGTGCGTGAGAGGAGACGGAAAAGTTTCCAATGACTCTCATTATGAAATGAGAGCCAAATGATCCGAGTAATGTTGTACGTTCGTGGTTGGAAGTAAAGGGACACACATTTGTGAGGTTGAAAGTATCACGTGGATGAAGGGACCTTGGATTTTTTTTCAAGGCAACGGCTGGGAGTTATCTCAATTTAATGAAGATTTAATGTCACATGGCAGAATTGCTCTAATGAGGGAAACAATGTGTTGAGCATTTTTCATGTTTTACAGGAAAAAATCTAGGGCAGCCAATGGGAAATGACGAAAACAAATCCTAACAAAAACAAAAAAGAAGTTCAAAAATAGAAAGAGAGAGAGGGGAAAATCTCTAATCTCGGTTGTAGCCATTCGAGTCGAGTTTACTCAACCCAACAAATACTGCTCCAGATATACCTATAAACCAAATGAAAATCCTGATAAACAAAGTCAAGTCAAACATTCAGGTTAAACTATAAATGTATGATTTGTCAAAAGTAATGTTCCACAGGTGATGAACAAATAATAAGTATATACACTCGGTATACTCGCCCCAAATCTCTCTCTCATTCCCATTTTTTTCATACTACATCAAATTTTTGATTTCCAAACTCGAGCGCATGATGTTCTCCAGTCGTTATAGAGAACACTCCAAATTTTTACGCTTTTGCCAATTCTCCAAAGTTGTTGCGTAATTTTGAAATTTATGTTATGTCTGTCTCTTCTCTCGGTATTTCATGTTTACCTTTTCCAGCAGTCGGAATACACAAATCATCGTTACAAATTCAAAGAATTTGTGGTCCTTCACAATTGCCCGAAATTGCATGTTACACAAATATTCAACAATTTTGAGTTGCATGAAAAACATTCCGTCATTGGATTTTGAACCACAGCGCAAGCAAACGAATTGAATTATCCAAATGTTTCTTCAAAAATAAATTTGAATGAAATAGGAATAAGGAAATGGTTTTCGTTTCGAGTAAAAAGTAAAACTAATTTCTTGAAATTGGGTATAAAATATTCAAATATATACATTAAATAAGAAAACAGATACATATAAACTCGTATAATGTTCTCCTGGCCAATTATATGCTTCATCTTGATGGACGTCCATCAATAAGTAAAACAACCGCCGTGAATTTTGCATGCCGTGAACGTGAGGGGAAAATTGAGTTGATTCTTTTTCATGAGTTGCATTGGAGTTTCAAAAGAGGAGAGTTATTTATGCATGCGACTCCTACCATAGGTACAATTTTTTTTGTAATACTTCATTATTGAGATGAATAAAGCTCGGCTGGGAAAAGGCTTCAACTTTTTCCAACTTTCTTTCTCTCTCTCTCTCTCTTTCTCTGCTCTTCCATAAATATTTAATTTGGAATGATGTTCATCCGCCCTTAAATATTCCACATGTCATGCGTCCGACTTCCGTCCCGAGTTGAGCTGACCAACGCAAAGGACAGAAAATTTTGAAACGTCTACATTTTAATTTTAATGAACTGGAGCTTCGCTTCATAATTAAACTTAATGAATCTCGCCGTTTTCATTAGAATTTCAATTACAATCGTCGTCTGGATTTTCGTGCCTTTGATCTGCGTCTTCTCCCAGAAGACTTTGCATATGGGGAAAGCAAGAGAGGAGACACTTTTTCATAATTACTCCACTTTTCACCATGAGCTCAAAATAATTTGTTTTGTCCTTCCATTATGTATTCGGTACATACGTAGAATGGTGGGGATTCTTGTATTTTCTTGGAAAAGGACAAAGGGATCACAAATTACCCGAACGGGAGATGGAAAGAGAGAGAGAGAGACAAGAGAAAATACGGGCATTGATTTGGAGTTTTTGACTGAAGCCTAAACACGAATAGATCTGTCACTGAGTGTGTAATAATGGTAACAGACTATAGCCGACCCCCTTTGACAACAAATCCAATAATGATGGTCATTAATTTGAAAACGCTTCAGCTTGTCTCGATGATGAAAAAAATTCATCAGAGTATATATAAGAAAGGGCCCCGAGGGATGCTCCAATAAATTCTGTCATTTCCTTATGGGTTTTTAAGCACACAAAAAAAACCGTCTGAATGGCATATAAGGTAAAAGTTCCCTACTCAATAAAGAACGTCCTGAAGAAAGCAAGACGAAGAGAACTAAAGGGAAATTAACAAGGCACTCCATTTCCAAATGCCAAAAATCTAATTGTGAGTCAAGTCTCTCAAGTCCACAGAAGAATCCACAAAAAGTTACAAAGTCAGCAGCACTTTCTTCTTGCCATCGGCCAACATTTGCTATGGATTTTTTATTTTCATTGGAAATTCAAGTGAGTTTTGCATCACTTTAGTTTTTTTTACATCTCCTTCAATTTCTATCTGTAAAATAAATTCTAAAGCTCGCAAATTGCAATATTTTAGACTCTCCCCAAACATATGATGTATTCATAAATATCCAATTCTATAAATGTCCAACGCTTCCCTGAATAATGATTCATTATTAATGAACTTTTCCCTCGGACATTGGAAAAGTGCAAAGAGATTGTTTTTTTTTTTTTTTTTTTTGATGAAGATATGTGAGGAGACTCTGAATGTATTCCTTAATGGAAGTTTGTTTACCATTTGCTTACTTCTATATATGAAGGAACTCCGTCTAGTTTAGTTAATTTGACGAGACTTCAACCGTCGCTTTGTCTTTTGAAAAAAACTTGCAATTAGTGAAAGAAATGATGAAGAATTGTTGGAAGGTTTAATTGATGAGTATGGAGCTCTGTATGACTTTCACAAGCTCACACAGATACACACTTGGATTCTTATACTTTTCCACATATATCCAAAGGAATGACAAAATAAATTCGATCCAATTAGAAGAGGTTTAGAAAACTTGCTTCTTTTGGCATACACAAAAGATGGAAAGACGACGATCATGGAATAATAAACAGAAGAGAAAACGAGCAAACTTCTCATCAGTGACAATGGGAAACTATTGAAACCATGTTGCGTCTCACTTTGTATATTACACGTATACGATAGTTAGAGCCAAAGTCGGAGAAAACTACGAGCTATACGCTGAACGCTGCTCTCACTCTCTTTATTCCCCATTTTTATTTTCCATTAGGAAACAGTGTAACTAAAATTCTCTCTCTTTTTTTATGGATTTCTAAATGAATGCATTTTTTAATAAAATTCCATTTGTATGTACATATACACATATAGAATTCTCTTTTCCATAATCCCTTTGTACACACACGAAGGAGGCCGGACGTATTAGTTTTTTTGTATACTAACGATAAATATGGCTTGTCCCTCGATAGTTTGTTTTCGTTTTTTTTACATAACGCGAGACGCTATCATAAAAGTGTGTTCCATTATACACTTACAATTAGTTACCATATGAAACTTAAGTTGGAGTTCCCCAGTTGGAAGTTTTCAAATTTGTAAAAAAAAGTTTCAAACTCTCTCTCATTTCTATTTCTATTTATTATTTTTTATGTTTACCAAAAGTATGTGGAGTTGAACCGCAAGCAAATCAGATTGCAATTATTTTAAGAGAACTCAGAACGAACATACAGCGGAAAATTGAGGAGCCATCAGAATTTTTGTTTTTCTCGTGAAAAAATATAAAAGTTTTGATGCTTCACCCCAAATATATATTATAAAACTTTGTGTACATTCAAAAATTTCATCTATTACAGACAGACTAAATTCTCGTGGATATGAAAGAAATCTATAAATTCAAGACGTATTTGTATACCTTTTGATGATGAGTTACAGGTGAACAATTGGAGCTGGTTTTTTTTTTGTAATAGTTTTCTTGTCTTATCCTCGAGTGAAAACGCCAGACCGCTCCTGTACGAGACAAAGAGAAAATTCTTAAAGTCAAAGTGTAGATGGAAATCTTGTGAGAAGAATATTAATCAAAAATCTCATATATATATATTTCCCAATCTAGAAACTAATCGAAAACTATGGACAAAAGGAATTCAAATTCAATATCTTACCTTAATCAATTGCTCGCTTTTCTAGACATAACTTTTATGATATTTTCCAAGTCCAAGAGTCTATGTGCACTCAATTATCAATTTACATGAATTGAAATCAATGTCTATTGCTTGTTGTTCTCATCTGAGTCTTTACAGCTGCAAAAAAATGCGTTAGCTTGAAATGTCGAGTGTGATCATTCCAAATCCAGTGAAATTCTATACATTTGAGGAATCCAGATTTTTATTAGCAGTGAAAATCAATGGAGATTCCGACACGGAGTTTGACTTGAGTACTGTCACACACTTTTGGTTGACAAAATGAAAAACAAGTAAATCTGTCAGAACAAAGTGAAGTGAAGCGTTGGAATTATGCAAATCGAGTCAAGTTCCCTGAGGAGATTGTAAAGGAAGAAGTGCTGCGTTCATGTTGAGGTGAGGAAAGGAAATATGATATTGCCAATTGTTGATAGCCAATTGTCCGTTGGAAGAGAATCTAAATAGGGAGAAAGTGAATTGGATATTCCTCGTTTTTTTTTCACTCTTTATCTCTCTCTCTTTCTCTTTTGCTCGCTGTCACCTTCACCTTTCCAAGAAGCTAATAATAAAATAATAATCCTCCAGTCACTCTATTTTATTTTTCCTCTGAGGAGCCCCCCTGAAATAATTTCTCCTTCCCCTCCAAGTTTTGAATTGCTTTCCTTACAACAAATGTACAATTTTCAAATTCAACATTTGCTTTCTGTTCACAGTGACGACCATTCACATCACACAAAAAAACGTTCACATTGTAGGTACTACAGGAAAAAATCGATTTAGATTCAAAATATTTTCCCTGTCACGCTCTCTTAAAATTGTCCTCGCACAGTAGTTTCACCTCAACTGTCCTTGAGATTTCAAGTTAAAATGTACAAATCGTGGTGGAATAGCCGTGAAAGCTTAAAACAGTCATGCTGTAGACTCTTCCTACACTTTGGTCTCACTTGTACTTTTTTTTCCTCAGCTTGACTACAAGCAAGTGAATGAATAACTGTGACACTGTCGTTGGTGGTGGTGGTTCAAGTTCAAAAACTTGAGACGGTCATTCGAGCTCGTACTCAAATGACATTTCACTCAAATGACAATAGGTTAGGTAAGAAGAACCAACTTGAGATGGGATCAGAGGCACGCAACTTCTTTGTTGTGCTGGTGGACAATCAACGGAGGACTTTGGAGAGAGGTTTCGACTCAAAATCAAATTGCAATTGAAAAATCCTGATCCGGCTTTCTCTCTCTATCTCTCTCTCTCTATCTCTTATGGAATGGATGTGCTGGGTGAAGACTGATGTGAAGTTTGCAGGATGTGAAAGCACCAACAGAATTTGAAGAGGGAGAGCTCGCAAATGCTTGTTGCAGCACGGAAGAAAGTCAGAATCCGTTTGGCCGTATGCTCAATGCTGGTGAGATGGTGAACTTGATGTGTGTTTGTGTGTGTATGTGTATGAAAGTGTAGACATGGATGTTCATACGAGTCCCGCATCCGCACCAAACATCTTCCCGTTTTCTCTCGCTTTTGAACTCACAGTGTGGAGGGAGAGAGAGAGAGAGTGAAAGAGAGAGAGACGCATGTCCATACCACATTCATTTCTCACCCATTTGAGTCGGCAGTCGGCTTTACATTTCAAGGCTTCAGTCGTTCAATTCTTCATACTCCAGCAACCTAAAAAAAATCCTCTCCAATATCCTCCAACTGCTTTTTGTTTTCATGCACTCTGGCATCAAACTGCCCCGCTTTACAAGACAAAGCAAATGAATGTTATTCATCATATAGGTTTTCCTATCCCATGTACATCACGTTTCAATTAAATGCAAATGTCCCTTGTAAAAGACTTGTACCTAAATATATATTCAACGTTTTTTTACATAGAAATCTCCTAAAAAAATCCAAAAACAAAATTTGTGAAATGGTTTTCTCAATTCCATTTCCATGTCATTTAGATTAAGTTGTATGACCCCTCTGCCGTTATTTGTACTTGTAGCATTGTCACCACTTCCCACACAAACACAAACACACACACACACGGATCTCTTGCAGCACCATTTTGTTAGGATGTTATGCGGCGAGCCAAAAGCTACCATGAAAATGTATTGCAATAAATTGAAGAGCCTGACGCGAGATTTGCCGGAAATAAGTTGGAAATACGGCAAGTACCACACACTCAGAAATAGATTATTTCTTCAAGACACACAAACACAACGGGAGAAAGACGAAGGGAAACGGGGAAAAGGGGATTTAAATAGAGAAGTCTGTTTTCTAAACAGGAATCCTCATGTACGTATCTTGAAACCACTTTCTTGCTTTCTCCTCTACAAATATATAGTCCCACCACTGTTCCAAATTTCTATATGTACAGAGTAAATGCAAATAGTGAGAGTCAGGGAGGAGAATAAGAGTTTCTTTTCCCAGGTCAGGTTTTTTTTTCGAATTGAGTTGAGTTGAGAAAATATACAGATAAACCTAATTTACAACGCTTTACTCACTCAGCTTCCCCTCAAAATAGATTGCGCCCATTTAGATAAGTAACTTTTCTTGAGTTTTTTGTTCCTACAGAGGATTTTGAGTTTGACTAGAATCTCGATTTTGAGCTGAAACTTGAACATTTCCTTCCTTCGTATTTTACTCTTTTAAAATAAATTAGGAAAGTTTATTAATCGGATACTCAGATTATATTTTTAAAGTTTTTAAAGTCGCCTAAATCCATATGATAGATGAAATTATCGTACTTTTTCCCTCACTTTTCTACCTCATATTATGTAATTTAAATGAATTACTTTAGTATTCATGACAGAAAAGACGTTTCTTTTACTCAAAGTAGTTGAGAGTTTTAATGGGATGATTAATTAATAATTGGAATCCAGTGAATCCACTGTAACTGACTGACAATATTCAGGTTTTTTCATTTGAGTGTGAATTTATTAAATTCAATTTAAATCCAGGAGAGGATTTTAAATCCTCTTGAAATCTTGAAAATACAGGGTGAACATTTTGCTTTGGGGATTTTGTAAAGGAAATCCTTAACGATAAATATATCGTCAGTTAAGTTCACAAACGAACTATAATGATTTTCCTTAATTTGCGGAAATGCTCCTACTGCGTCCCTCTGTGTGGGTAAAATTCTGAAAAAATTCAGGGTGACAGAAAAGGTCATGGCAGACAATAATGTCTAAGGACCCAAAGCTCCATCTTGAGCCGTTTGACCTTTGGAGCAGGTCAAAGAAATTAAAGAAAATAATTATAGTTCGTTTGTGAACTTAACAGACGATATGTACTTTGGATATTTCCCCAAAAAAAAAGATTTTCAATCTTTATCCTAAAGTTCAATATGAATTTCCTTGGGTGTCCTTTACCTTATGACGAACTGAGAGTCTCTGTTAGCTGTCTGATGTATAGAATCGGTATATGTAGAGAGAAAGTCAGGTTTCGCCTTTATTCTAAAACCTTTTCCACTCTCATTCCCACAACATCTTTCAACTTGACGTTGACTTTGATATTTACTTTTTCTCTTCTTGGTTCTTTCAAAATTGAATACTAACAATAAGTACAACGACGTGTGTATCGTATATGTGTGTCTGACATTTCCTTCGATTTCAAGTTTCCAAAGATGATGCCGGAAAAAAAAATGAAAATCCCTAGACGACTTTCCGTCTTTTATTGATGCAGAAATTCAAAAAGAAACTTGTATTTTATATACTATATATCGTTCACCTGGGGGACCAAATCATTCGTTCATTGAAAAGGTGACGGGAGCTTCAAAATCGGAGAAGAAAGACGCTTCCGATTTACTCTCTCCGAATCTCAGTCAATATGTACAAAATTCCATGTATATAATTCCACCTTCATCCGGTTGACTCAATTTACCCAAACTTTATTTTCAATGCTAAACGAGACTTTACAATACTCTCGTTCCAACTAAATGGAAAGGATAACGAGGCGTTCACAATCCACATCTATACGCGTCTTGCGTCTTTGAAAATGAATGTAAAATATTTTCCATGAAGGAGTACAAAAAGTAATATCCTCAAGTTTCTCAATTTGTGTGTGCTAAAATCTCAAAGATCTTCTCAAAGGGAGAGAGGGTTAAACTAAATACTAAATACGTTTGTACTTAATTCTACATACGAGCTACACCATGAGGACGAGAGAACGTGAGAAGAAAACGAGGAAACTATAGGAAAAAATCTTGATGTCATCGGTTGGAACGGGGACAATAAATTTGAAGGCGTATCCACCACATCACATCAATGTGCAACACACTCAGAGTTGTGTGGTAGAAAGAATGTATTTGGCCATTAAAAGCAACTTGAAGTTGACAGAGTCTCTTGAGACTCGTTCATGGGTCCCTCAGAAGCACTAGATTTAACCGCTTTCGCTTCCTTTCTTCCTTTCTTTCTTTCTTTTTTTCTTTCACTCTCTCTCTCTCTCCCTCTCTCTCTCTATTGCTGTCCGCCTTTCCCTTCCTCAGGCCGTACTTGATGTTCATCTAAATTATTCCCCGTGTTGCTGAGCAAGGGAAACTCGCTGGAAATGTGAATGAGAATCCGATGGAATGATTACAGTTGAGTCACACCTCCGCTCCTTCCTTACTTACTTGCCCATACACCAATCACGATCATTAAGATCACAATTTGCCTACAGAGTTGAAATGTTTCCGGTTCTTTGACACCCCTCAAGAGTTTTGAATTTTCAAACCCACATGTGTTTCCTATACAGTCATCGCGCGATGATTGTATATAGTTAAAATAAGTTCAAGGGTAAACGAAAAGAAAACGAGTTGGTTCCACCGGTTTCTCAGGATTCTGTAGTAAAAATGAAGAAAGCTGGAGAATGACGCGAGTTCGATTTCATCTTCGTCGTGGATCTGAGTTAAAGTAGTATGAAATGAAGGATTTAGAGAAGCTGCGATGGAGAAATTTCGTTTTCCTCCTCTTCTATGCTTTGAATGCTTTCATCTCTGACTCTCCAAAAGTGAGTTCAAATCCTTTTCTTTCTTTCTCTGTCTCTGTCTCTCACTCTTTCTCTCTCAAAACAGGCAAGAAAACAGACGACGGGGAGAGAAAACAAAGTTGGGGGGGTTTTTAGTTTCTGTAGCTAGTCGCAAAATCCGAGTTTATTTCGCCCAATCTCACAAAGCAGGCATAAAAAAAGAGACACGGGATTTATTTTATGCTGTTTCTACTGGAGTTGTTTCATTCTGTATCTGCATTTACATTGACAGTGCGAGTGCGTCTACTCACAGTTAGTCTAGAAATTGTACTCTGTCTGTGCAGAATTGCATATCGAGCTAATTCGAGATTTGAGAGTAAATATTCTGCAGTCTTTTCTCTACATAAATTTATATGATTTGAATATTTAAGATGAGACAAAGGAAGAGAGAAGAAAAATATGGATTTGATTTGATCAGCTATGACGGAATTCCCTTCAATGTGTGTGTGTGTGTCATCTTCACAGTTATAGGAATAAACTCTCAGGTACAAAGTACAAAGTCAAATTATAAATGTAAGCATGAAATAAAAACGACTCTTATACTCAAATAAAATGTTCTCTCAAAAGATGAATATGAAAAGGACTTTATTCTTCCTTTGTACAGAGGACTAAATAAAAAAGATGAAAGGCTTAGATTTTCCTTGTGTATTTCGGAGTATTTCCCCATGCCATTAAACCCGAGAGAGAGAGAGAGAGAGTGAGAGAGTTAGTGATTACATTTAAAGTCCGGATTATTTGTAAGGCACTTAATGAGAAGGCAAGACGGAATAAATACTGACTGGGTCTCTGAATCCAACTGGAACGAATGAAGAAACTGTGTACTGTAGATTGTAGTGTGTAGTGTAGACTGTAGTCGACTCCAGGATGTACACTGCAATGGATTCCCGAGAAAAAAAGTCATTATTTAGCAGTAGGACGTGGAGCTTTTTGTTTTTGTGTACGGTATAACTTTTATATGCTATAAGCATCTGTGCACGGTTTGTCTTGGGATTATTTCCTAACTTTTCTTAGTTTGCGAAATCTGTCTTGACTAAATAAAAATAGCCAAAATAAAACTATACGTAGTAGCGGAGCACCGCAAGGGTTTTTCAAAATGTGCATTTGATACGTAGATACATACGTAACTCGAACTTTCCCCTATGATTAATGGTCTATAGTCAATCGGGATGTCGAATTTTAATAAACATGCAAGTTAAAGCAGTAAATGTACGCAAATGTACACAAAATGTACGCAGTGCAAAATTCGGATTCCTAATCAGATTTTTGGGGGGGATTGCAAACAAATGGAGTTTTTTGAGGTATAGGAATTTGGGGGGGGGGGCAGAAAACATGATGCGACAGTCACTTGGATTAAACTGATTTGGAGAAAACAAAGTCTGATTTTTATTTCTAATCAGAATACATTAATATTAATTGTCGTTTTATACAGGGGAAAGGTATGGAGATGGAGGGTGACAAAATTCTGTACGTTTCCCGCATGATTTCGTGTCTAATGAAGAATTCTTTCTGAAAAGGGAACGAGGAAGTATTCAGAAATATATGTACGGGTACATTTAACGTTCAAACGGCGACGGGTGCACTTATCGATGGAGATTATTTGGGATTCTCTTCAGGCGGAATTCCGTAAAATGTAGATTTGGGATTTTGATTTTGATCTTGATGAAGGTTAAAGGGTGTAAAGTATAGGGAATTAAGAGAGCAAATTTTTTGGACTTGCTTGATGATATGTATTCCGAATATTGTTTGAGCAACTGGAAAATGTCTTGAATTTTTTGAGGTTGATATCGCGATGGACACGAAATCCGGGGAAAATATATACGCCTTGTGGAAAATGCTGCTGTGTAATAAATCCCTAAGAATAAGAAGAAGAATAAGCATAAGAATTTCAAAAAAAAAGAAGCATGGTAAAACTTTATGTAATGATAACTCGTGTAGTACACCATTCACTTAAACATTCAAATTTCGTTTAATACTTGGCAGACTACTTGAGTCTCAAGTCCCATCATGTTTGCTCATCATAAATAGGGGGGAAATGCAGAAATATAACGAGCGTTTCTAAGGTTATCGAGTGAGCATGTTGTGAAGAGAAGGCGGATTTTCCTTCAGCTTCAGCTAATAGTTGATACATATCGTACATGTACTCATATGGAAAAGTCATCTTTTTGCCTTCCTTCATCCATAATCCATATACAACAAGAAAAACGGCAGCGGGGTAAGTTGGAGCTATAATATAACTATAAACTTTTACCCGTTTTTGTAGGCACATAAAAATTTGTGGCCGTAAAAAAAAAGTGTATCTATTCTGTACATGTATACGGAGGAAATTTGGAGGCCTTGAGGTAAAGTACGCTGTTCGATGGAAATATTATTATTATGCTCGGATAAAAACATTCGTTCGACATCCAACAGAGTCGAGAGTTAAATGAAAAACTCACATTTGTTTATCAATGTAAAATTATACTATACCATAGATAAATACATCATCCTACCTTTTTTTAGTTTCGTCATTTTCCCTATATAACTATGTACGCTTCATATTATATAGGAAATACCGACCAAAAAATATTTCATTACGGCCGCTTGAATGTGTGTCTCGCTTCAATTTTGTCAGAAATTGTAATCCGTTTGAGAGCTCTCTCATACAAATGAAATGACAACATTTTAAAATGCAAAAATCCTCACGATTCCAACTCTGCACATGCTACAGATAATTTACAAAACTTGAAAAAAAACTTGAAAAATGTCCATATTATTGTAGTAATGAAATGTAATTGGTAAAAATATGTCTATTGCCAGCGAAATTTGCAGGCTTTCCGGATTTACTAAATACCAAACTTTTTCATTTTTTTTAGTTGTGACGGATTAAAGTTCGAAGTTTAGAAGTGCATCAAAAGAGCCATCATTTGGAATTATGAGAATATGAATAATGAATAATGTGAAAATAAACTTTTTTATTTTCTATTATATATTTGCATATTGTTTTATTATTGCATACTCTTGTTAATCCTTCCTTTGTTACAAATTTCAGTACTTGATATGTTAAAATAAAGTCACTGAATATGGCTGATCGATCAGAGGTCGACTGACAACTGACGACAGATTAAATTATTATTTTATATTTTTCTTCATACCAAATATTTAATAAAAAAATCCCTCAGATATACGTCCATAGCATATTTCCTATCACCTCATAACGTCAAGTTTCAGTCCCACGTTTTCCTTCCTCCATTTTACACACCACAATAAAATAAGTACACACATTATTTTTCATTTATCATTCATTTTTGTATTGTAAAATCCTTAAGCCAGCGCATCATCTACAATAAATCTATTAACTGAGTGTGGAGAAAGTCCAACGTGGCCCTCCGCTATATAGATTTATACACAAACATACAACAATAATAATAATAATAATAACAATAATATTATTATTATTATTTCAATCATTCCTCTAGATTCTAGCTAATTACTTTTGTCAATCTAATTATAATAATATTTAATATTTATATTTTAAATACTTACTACTATGTACTGATAAATAACATAGATATAAGGTACAATCTTTTTTTTTCATTTCATACACATTCTCAAGTCGTACAAAATTAGTAAAATACAACTCTCATTCTGAACATAAAGCATGACAAAAAGGCATTAAAGAAGTCTGGAAATGTAAAATTAAGTAGTGCGTATTGAATAATCTCATAAAACATGAAAGCCTTTGTAACAAAAAAATAACCTAGCGAATTCCTCATTTCAATAGCACAAGTGGTATATAAATATATTTATCAGTTAATGAAAGTTTCAAATATTAAGATTAGTGTAATATCTGAGTGAGTGAGTGTACGTAAAAATATCAAACTGGATCACTGTAAAATTATAGTAATAACTGTTAATTATTGTATTAATTGTTCATTATAAAAAAGAATATCATATTTAAATAATAAAATAATAATAATGACGTGTTTGCGTGTATTTCGGAACGAATAACGCTTATAAATTAAGAACTACCGAACATTCAACTGCAAAAAAAACAAAAAAGATCAAAGAAGTCTGAATTATTTAGTTACAAAATTCTGAAATACTGTTGCGGTAAGATTTCAAATGATAAGGACAAAACGTGTGTGTGTGAGTAACATAAATAATAATATAAAATAAAGAGGGATAAGTTATGAGTTGCTCATATATAAAGTACACATTGTAATTAAAAAACTGCGTCTTAATAAAAATTAAACATGTAAACAGAAAAATTGTCTATGCTTGTGCACACACAATTCAATAATTAAATTAAAATTTGATTTTTAGGTAGTATTTAGTATAAAAAAAAAACAAAACAAAAAAAATTAAAATTAGGTTATTAAATAAAAACTGGGGTACAGAGAAAAATTGGATAAATTTGTAGTTCACTGCACAACTGTTTGTCTCAATCCTCGTACAAGTAATGTGAGGGGATGAGATATTTGGTAGCTGAATAGAGGAAGGAGGCGTACCAATGGACACCTTGATCTTCAATTGTTGCTGTGGCGACGGGTACTCCCGTCAATGATGATCTTGTACTTTGATGACGAATGTTGTTTTGACTTGTAGGAGTTGCTGCGGAGTTGCTACTGGAGAAACTGGCTGGAAGGACATGATTGTCCAGGAGAGGACGGAAAGTAATGAAACGACTGAATTGTTTCCACAATTGACCCACCCCTTCGTACACATTGACTACAAATCGAACGGGTAGGAATGCCCAATGAGCAAGAGACTGATCATTTATGACGGCATAGCAGGAGACGAGTACTCCATCCACAATCATATTGCCTTGCTTCGTCAGTGGAGCGAACACACCTGTTGACAGTCCAGCTTCCATGCTCACCACTTTCTCCACTGTCATCATCCCAGTTTCTTCGTTCACGATGATGAGCCAGTCTCCTGACTCTACATTCCTGGAGAATGTCACGTGGGCCATTTCCAACAAAAGTTCCTCTGGACTCATGTTGTTGTTGCTGCTGCTGCTGCTGATACTGATGGATGTACTCCTCCAAGGCCAAGAAGAAGAAGAAGAAGGGAGAGTGTCATCCTCCGTCCGACTCAGTATGAAGAGTAAATGGGAGGGTGTGAGTGTTACGGAACGACCGGAAGACGTTGTGAGTGTGTAGAATTCTCTCGTTTCCGTCCGGTTACGATCCAGGAACATGACTACCTCACTGTAGGTGGTGTGACCTTCATCGTCCATCGAGAGAACCATATCACCGGGACGAACTTCGGACATTTTAAGTCTTCCTCCGGGAGTCATCACTGTGGAATTCTCACTGAAACAACCACCAGTTCGGCCCACTTGAGACGAATCTGGAAAAATAAAGGAAAAAAAAATCCATACATTAGTTTACAGTTGCTCAATTCGTGTACAATTCGTTATTATTACGTATACGCACTACGTATACGCAGCCATATTGATTGTACTTCCTCAAATTACTATCAACAACCCAATTTTTTGCAACCAGAATGTTATAGACTTTACACTTTAATGTGTATAAAAAAATCCTTTGTGGATCTTCATACAGTGACTCATATCGACTCATATCGCATGTCATATATATTTTATCAAAATTTCAATACATGACAGGATGAGTCTCTCAGTCACACAACAACTACAATCCGGTGTTGAATAACACCGAATGGAAATTGTCAACTCCAATAAATCATCAAGACTGATTACATAGAAGACACGGAAAATATCCGAGGAAAGAATGGAGCAAAATAAATTACGTTGACATTATTGCAGGAATTATGTAAACAAAAAAATGTCGCTCAAATGAAAAGGAAGAAAAATCTTGAAAATCCAACATAATTCTACTTGGATTACTTAATCAACAATATCAATTCAATACCAATTCTTCTACGTTTGCCATATGAGAAAATAAGGAAAGTACTTAAATAAATAAAAGGAGTAAAGTTACATTGGAGATGGACGTGGGATGAACAAAGACAAAAACAAGAAAGAATGCGCATCCAATAAATCTGACTTAATTACAGCAGAAACTTGTCATCAACGAGAGAGCGGCCACGAATGAATTGAAATGAAAATGATTTAATAAGTGTCCTATACAGAAGTTTAGACATTCTCGTGTGTGTTACTCATGATAATTATGAATGATAATATGGTCGCACAAGATTCCAATTAAATAAACTTGCACGAAAATCTTAGACCTAATATTATGTGGGTGGTCAAATCCTCTACTATTTCTATGCAGTGTTCGTTAGGCGTGAAAACAGGCAACTTCTGTATGTATTATTCTTTTGATATGGTTCGTGTATGTACCTATATAAGATACACAACGATTTATGTGGAAGGCTGGGCTTTTTTTTACTCAAAAAACTTCCAAATTAACGTATAAATCAATCCAATCAACAATCAATTATGACACATGCCAATTTATTTATTTTATTTAGTCTTCCGTCCAGGTAGTGCGTCACACGATAGATGACACAGCCTCCTTGCTACTGTTTTCAATAACACTGACAACTAAATTTATTTACAGTCAAATATTCATTGTTTACACTGAGTGTCAATTTTTCCATCGGCCATCATTTTTCAGCCGATCCTGTCCACATAGAAAACATAATTTTTATCTCGTGAATCAGCTTACAAAGTGTATTATATGTATCGCTTACATGTAATATTATTAAAATCGTTCACTAATTGAATAAAGAAAAATAGAATCATGAGGAAACAAAGAAGACGTACAATTATATTTGTCTGTCTTTGTGGAAAAACTCCAAGCGACTCGGGTTAGAAGAAAAGAATACAAGTTTGTATTCTAGAATTAAGTAGTACAAACAATGGCAAAAACGAAATAACACTTTTAGTTGGGCTGGAAGGTCTAGTCCAAATCCAAATGTCTGCATTCGAGTCGCAAGTTCGTGACTTTGAAGCGAAAAACGACAAAGGATATAGAGCGAATCGGTGGTGTAATAACTGGATAAATAGGTGGGATTGTCCAGTGGACGAGAGAGAGATACAGGCCGTGTTCAACTTGTAGATTGGCACCTGAGTTTATGGCTTTTGTCTTGCCATGGAACGTGTCCAAGCATAATTTGCATCCAACTTTATGTACTGTAATAACAATTGTACTGGCAATTGACTGTCGACTCTTGGTCGCCATTGAAAGCCTCCAACCCACACACACACACACACACACATTGACAAACACTCTTAGTCCTCAATACTAGTCACATACTCATTATTTTTAACAAAGTACAACGTCTCGCCTTGTACCCTCTGTTTACTCAATTTCAATTTCCTTGGATAATTTCATTTTGTACTCTAATTTGAGTAATATACAAACATATACAAATAGGCTAATCCCCTGGCCAATGCTTTTATCATCAGTAACAATAACAGATATGTTATGAGTTATGATCATCCTCAAATAATTCCGAATACAGATATAAAGAAATCCCTCGTTTTTTTCGGGAGAGGTTTTTTCTTTTCTACTTTCAATCTGTGACATGTAATTCTTCATCTTGTCATACCATTATGAACCCAATGAATTAAATAAGAATACAAAATATATGTATGAGGAATTGCCTCGATCATTTTCAAGTTTCCACTCTCCCAAGTCCTTTCCGTCTCTCTCTCTCTCACACACTCTCCATCGCATCACTCTTGAGAATATGATGATGATGATTTTGATGGTCTAGTGTGTGGTACACTCCAAGTTTCATGTAAATGTGAAAGATGTGTAGAAAAGCGGCTACTCGGTACAGTATATGACATGACAGCATATGGAGAATCCTCCTATGGATTTTATTCTATACACAAAATCTATAACACTTTTCCCATCTTCTTGAGATCCACTCGAGTTTTTGAGAAAGTACCTACTTTTTTCATCTGTATACTATATACACACTGCATCTTCGTCTTCGTACATAAGACAATCCTGAAATGTGTGTATAGGTATTAGGTATATGGAGACGAGAGACTACACGATTTCCTCTCTCTCTCTCTCTCTTTCTCTGCTTTGTTGTCATTGTTAATGGCTATACAAGGAAAAGTACAAATGTTGAGTTCACACATAAGATAATGGACCTCTGTTGGTAACTAATCGTTGAATATTGAGCGAGTGAGATATTCCTCGAATATATTCATTACAGTCATATATATGTATATATGTATACAGGATTGATTTTACAACGCATATAGACAAAGACAACCCATTTGCATATGTACGATATTCCTAGTTTGAGAGAGCTCAGAGATTATTGAGCATGGAGAGATGCTTGATGCTTCATTTCCATGTGACGTCTGGTTATATAATACAACAATATAATAATAATGGACATAATAATATATAATATTCGGAGATGGAGTGTAGTTGAGTAGTTGTAGCTACACACTCGGAAATTACTTTACATGACTTGCCCACTCATGATTGTGTAAATAGTCTTTTTGAACTTGAAGCCGACTTAAAAGCTTTGTCAAGACTGTTAGCACCTCACTCACTCTTCTCTTGCATTATATTAGTCTGTGGTATGTAACTTACTCTGCACTCTTACCCGACAGCATCCCCCCCATTCATTCTCCCCCCCTTCCTACCTCACCTACAACAGATATACATACCTTTAACCCTTATTATTTCCCTATACATACTATGCATTTTACCATTCAATCAAATCTGCTGCATAATATACAAATACAAATACATATATCACCTGTCCTTATACCAGAGCATGTTTTATGTATGTTTAGACATGCATTGCACTTATCGGTATGAATACATGGCGATACATTACATTACCCTTTAAGCAGCTCATAAATTTCATCCTCGATTCATTTCTCAAGTTTCAAACATGGAATTCCTAAATTGAGTAGAATAGTCAACAGTCAACGGAACGACATAATCCAAAATACAAAGCCTGAGCACACAGTCACAGTCATATAATAATTCGGATTTCCGAACTCGGCCGTATAGCTAGTCAGTTGTCAGTTGTCAGTCCATTCGCTCATAAACAATCAAACAAATCCCTTTGTCAGAGCACAAAACAAAGAACTCAAAAAAAAAAGAAAAAAAACGCCGAAAAAGAGGCAGAGAAAATAAACTCCAGTCAATTGAATTCTGTAAATTGAAATCATACTGTAATAATAATAATAAATACATACTTCTTTTTCATCCAGTTTTTAGAATTGTGTACAGGGTAACTTCTAATTCGAATAATATGATAAATTATTGATGTACCAATATCACGGATATTATGGTCATGATATCAATATCAATGATTGCATGTTGTATACTGATATAGACTAAAAAAATCTCCATTTTCCCTTCTCGACTTAGCTCGGCTCTGGTGGAATCAACTGCTGATGAAAGAGCAAGAAAACCGGAATGGCCGCGAGCCAAAGATACAGACAGATGAGCTAAGAGAGAGACAGAGAGAGAGAGAGTGAGAGAGGATTTTTCCTGAACAAGCAAGGAGCATGGTCATGCTTTTCTCATCTATACAACTCCAACTAACTGTGGAGCAGGTAATGCCTCTTAGCACCTACTTGCTATCTTGTCCTGTATGGATTCCATATATATCTATAGGGCTCTTTAATTCTCTCTCGGTTTCAAAACCATGTCATACATGGGAAAAATTTGTACTTGTTCATGTTTACCCTAATGGATCTTTATACAAATAATCCATGCAATTGAAAATCTTTTCCTTTTCTTTTAGTCGTTCTTTCTTTTAATCCCCTTTCCTTTCCTATGTACTACTTCACAGATTTATAATTTTAATCATTCTTCAAGGAAAACTATACATATCGCATATGAACTCCAACCTCACCAAATACACAACAAACAATGTGAAATAAACTATTCTCTTATCTGACCATTCCGATCTTTGTCATCCAAAATTCACATCCGCAATGTTGTACAAATGTATTGTATTCAATATACGAGTACATATTAATATACAACTGAAAGATGCCTTACACATTTCGAGCTAAATCAATTCATCCGACTGAATCCAAGTCACATATTTAAATACATAGAACGAGTCTGCTCACTTTCTCTACCTGCTGAAAACCATGTTTTCTATACCTGTATATAGGCTTATTGTTAGTACAAGCACAAGCGAGGTTTTAAATGAGAATCGAATGCAACAAGCTGTTGATTTCTATATAGGAGATTACTTATTTTCTATTAATTTGAATGGCACCACACACACACAAATCACAGTGCACGAATTGTCCTACAAACGACTAGGTAATATGATTCCAAATAAAAAAACTAGATACGAAAATATTTATCAAGAAGAGCGAAAAAAATGGATAATGATTAAGTGGCGCTGACATGCATACTCGGGACTTGGCAATCAGTCTCAATTTTCGTTTTGTGAATAATGACAGACGAGGTTGCCGACAGTTTCCCCCACACTGCAACGCAACACTCATTCACTCCTAAATTCCCAGGTAGCAATCCAGTTGGAATGTTCACTTATTATTATCATTGAAACCTCTTTAAATGTTACATCATACACATATGAACTATGTATCTGCATGTTTCCATTCCTATTGAAAATACAGAAAACACATCTCATAAAAATCTGATGCCTTGTACATCCTCGTCGTTGGTAATCAACTTCTGTACATTGAAACCATTTAATAAAACAATGATGATGTGATAAGTTTTGTACATAAAAAAAATGAAAACTAAATACCTAGATCAACTTTCAACTAGGAATATCTTAAAGTATGGAGAGGGAGAGAGATATATATACGGAAATCCACAATTCTGAAAAGAGTAGAGAGAGATTAGAGGAGATTATATATGAGATAGATGAAGGAGGGAAGGGGAAGGAGCAATAGATTTGCTGGCCACCAGAGCCACAGCCACCAACAGCAAAGCAATTGCATAGAACGAACGGAGGAGAGTAGAAGAAGTCAAGGGAAAAAAAGAACCCCCCTGTCGAGTGGTAAACTAAATTTCTTTCATTGTTCATGAGAAGGTTTTTAAGGGGGAATTCCATTGTTTGTCCCATCGAGCATTCTTCACACTCTCTGTGTTCTGTGTTCTCCCAAAAAGATTCTCGTTTGAACACATTTTACACTTTGGTTTTCTTTTTACTTCTACTGGGAGGGCTACACGAGCTACACACACACACACATTACACATACACACTACTCCCGAGTACACCAAAACACCAACTCCAGATACTCTTTCTCGCTTAAATGAGTATCCAAATGCTCTCTCTCTCTCTCTCCGCCTATGTTTTACTCATCCATCACCTCATACCTTTTGTAATACATATTATTAGTAGTGTTCCTCTGACTGTTTCTGTTTCACCCTCATCCGACAGCCACCATTCACAATATTCCGAATGTTAATGTTAGTACCATAGTCATACCGTATATATCGTATATTATGTGAGCACGAATTTGTGCCTTCAAAGGGGGACTGTTATATGTATTAGATTAGTACTACATTTCCAGTATCCTTCAACAATGCTCAACACCTCGAACATAAACAGATCTAACCATCTAACAGGTACTCAGATCCTTTTCTTTCCAAACTAATTGTTCATCAAATTAACTACATACAGATATACCTATTTTCTTTGTGTCAAAATATTGTGCTAAAACATCCCACCTCCACATTTTCATGTATTTTCCATCCTTAGCATGAAATGGAATTACTCACGGTAAAATAAATAATGCAATAAACCCAGGATTCGGAATTCAGAAAATCAGTTTGCAATGGAAAAAATACACTGCTCATATGTGTATTTCGAGGATTTCTCACTTGACAACGGATATTGAAAAAATGAGACGGATACAGTATATGGAGGACGGAAATTCGTGCACAAGATGATGAGAGATGGAGGAATCGATATAGTGTTCGAATCACAATCACTGCTAAAAGTCTGGATGATGAATGGAACGGAGGTGATGAGGTGAGTGAGTTGCAACTGAAAACAGAAATAAAATGAAGAAAAGCGAGAGCGAGAGAACAGATTGAACAAATTTGTTATATATATATATATATAGAGAGAGAGAGAGAGATTTGGATTTGAAATGAAAACAATGAAGAGACGAGAAGAGATGGAATTCGAGTTGAAGAATATCTGTACTTTGTCCGTCTGTCTATATGACTATATGAGCGGAGATGGAGATGGAGGAGAAGAGAGAGAGAGAGAGAGCATCAGTGATCAACTCTCCGCTCAAAATGTTCTCTTGCCCAATCAATCTGACGATGTGAACTGTTCTGTTGTTCTAGTCCCGTGAAAGTCACGACTCGCAACAAATTTTATGCTAATAAGAGGCTTCACAAGAAACACACACACACATGATCATGATCGATCGTAAGTTATGGACGATGGCTGGAAAACCGCCTCTTTAATTCCACATGTGCATATTTTATATACGGGACCAAACTTAAGTACAAATGACGACCATCATCGTGATGGACATAAACTTTGCCTGTATGGAAAAGAATGCCTAAAACAACATTACCTACATACTAGTACACATTCTTCATTCTTATTCTGCAGCTTCTTCACTCCTATAGACATTTTTTGTTTATCTTGAAATAAAATAAAACTTTTTTCTATACCTACTCTGACGATCTGAGTACAGTTCGGTTTTTTTACTTGTTTTACTTTCCACCATCTCACAAGTATTATCAATGAGCCGAGAGTCCAATATCGTACAGAGAGAGCAGAGGCAGACTGTTCAAGTGAACATAATAATATTTTTACACGTGCTACACCCTCTAACTCCTTGGAACTCGTTGAGCAATGTATCTTATGTACCTAGGTATATAGAAAATGGAGAGAATATGCCTCGGCATATTTGAAGGCGGGTAGTTTCCCAATCATAGGGAAATATCTTGTGTGGATTGCCATCATTGTCTCCATATGGAGGAGACTTGTGTAATCATCCTCACCGCCACCATGATCATCCTGATTTTAGGTCTGCCCACATACAACGCCTCCAGTCATGAACTCAATAGAGCCAATACCGTCGAGTTTGCCCTATTCAAATTCAATTCTATATATTTCTCATCTCTCTCTCTTTCAAATCATGTCTATCATGTCTACATTCTACATGCAAGTCAGATCATCCATACGTCGCCGCCTCAACTTCATACATGGTTACAAAAAAAAACGCACCCTCCACCAAATATCCAGGTAAAATGGAGAAAATATAAAGATGGAATCACCCTGCAATCTTTAATTTCTCATAGGACAAACATTTCTTTAAAACATCCCAAAGGAATCCTTCGAAAAGATTCAAAGCAAGATTTTCATGCCATGTAAAAACTATCATTGGTCATTCATTTAATAGACAGAGGGAATTGGAATGAAGGAAAATGTCGTGTTGAAACAGGGTGAAAACTGGGTGCCTTATTGTGGATTCCTGAAAGGAAGAGAAAGAAGAGAGAGAGAGACGGTGGGGAGGGAGAACGGAAGACTCCCAAACGATTTGTCTGAATTCCAAAAGGGTTTAAAGGCACAGGTAGATTATTTATTGTTTCCTTCAATTGAAGTTCCAGTTGTCGAAGAATCAGAGTGACGGTGGGGCAATAGCAATAGACACCATAGAGAACACATTGATTTTCTAAGAAGAACTATAAACAGAGAAAGAGAGAGAGAGAGAGAATAAGAAAAATTGATTTGGAGATGAGGACAAAATAAGAAGGACGATCTGTATTCATTGGGTAGGCGGGGAGAGAATGAGAATGAGCATTTTATTTTTGAGAGACACACGGAGGAAAAAAGAGGATGTTGGGACCTCATCCTGCCCCCTGGAGTGGGAAGCGGGACGTATTAGAAGACTTGGATGGCCTGTGACTCAGCAGGAGTTGGACATGGACATGGTCCCACTTTGTCCATGAGTTCAAGCATGTTATATACACAGTACACACACATACACAATGCACACACAGAAAACGCGTATATTCTATTCGTATTCGTATCACAACAGACAGACGGACGGACAGACAGAAGATGCTCATTCAAATGAGATCCAGAGAAAGAGAAAGAAAGAGTCAGAGACCAAAATTCAAAACGAAAAGGAAAATGATGATGATGACGAGGACGACGACGACGGGACGAGGAAAAGAAAATACAATGCGAAACACCACACACAGATCCATTCTGTATACATAAAGCATAAAAGAGCACTATGTAGTAGAAATCTTGTAGTTGAATCGTCTCAAGTCTGAATAGAGAGTAACATTTCCAAAAGGACATGCATTACCTACCTAGATACAGTCGGGACTCGATATAAGATTATGCGCTAAAGCGTATTTTTGGTATAGAGTATGGAAAACGTCGGTCCGTTCAAACTCCTATACACTCTACATGTAAAAACATAGCTATAGCGTTCAACGCTATAGCTATGGATTGGTATATCGCAGTCCCTTCAGCAGTCCCTACAGGCCTCTTACTATGCATTATGTATGTATATAACGTAGGCCGAGTGAGTTCATGTTGGAAAAGGTTTAAGATTAAGTTTATGACATTGTTTTGATGTGAATTGTCTCAGATGAGACAAAAGTCTCTTTGTTTTGACTTGAAAGTTTCCAAGTAAAAAGGTTCAAGTACAAAAATATATACCACGACGACCAACGGCTTATTTTCTTTATCCCCAACATCCAATACGTATTTTAAAAACTATACATATATAAAATATGAAAATATACCGATGTTGACAATGATTCATTGTTTTTACGTATACAATATATACATACATAGACACTGTCGCTTGTCTCATTCCTCTCTCTCTCAATCCGTCGTCACTTCAATTTTCCTCATATTTTA
>JAIUND010000940.1:0-46753 GCA_034699125.1 Gisinianus flammeolus | reverse complement strand
ATTTAACACTAATTAATGAGATCTTGGATGAAGTTGCAACACTGGAGTCAAATGGGAGTTTCTCCGGGAGGCAGCATACAGAGGCAGTATGGGTGGCAGCATGAGGAGGCAGCATGAGAGGCAGTATTGTCTGCCACTTCCTTACTCTAACCTGACCCAAAGCTCCATCTCTAATACTTTGACCTCTAGAGCAGGTCAACTTGGACAAACGAAATTAAGGAAAATAATTATAGTTCGTTTTTGAACTTAACAGACGATATATACAGATGTATTTCCAGCCCTCGACTCCAATAAACAGACCGTGTATGTGTGTGTTTAAAAAGGAAAAAACGCTATTAAGTGAATCCCGCACTGTTTTGCTCATCGTTATTTTGTCATTGCAATTGTAATTGTAATTGTAACATTTAATCTTCCTCCCGCGTTTCTCTTCCTTTTGAAAATTCAAAGAGTCCACACAGAAAAATTGAAAATGGGTGGTGGAATGTCTTGTGGCAGTAAATCCTATTCGGTTGGGGCCTCCAGGGAAATCCGGAACGAAAATCCGCTGGGACATCAAAAACGACCACGAGAAAGATCAACAAAGAAGATTGTGGGGAGACGGTCGAGTCCACTTTGACTCCGTCGAGAACACCAACAACAGTTGTTGTTGTCACCGTTAATGCTCCAGTTCCAGTTCCGGTTGTTTCATTGTCACCATTGTGGTTGAGGCCCCCGCGAGGCGGCCAGAGAAACGAAAGGCGCCACACACAAAACCCGGACAGTTCGGCCCACCAACCTTGTTGAATCCACGTCATCAACGTTTTCCGGATGTCAAAGTCCACATGGTCATATAACTAACAGAGGGAATTTTAAGGCTCCACATTTTCATTTTGAAAATGGGCCTAATTTCCTGTGAAATGGAGTTAGGTTCTTTGTTTCCGTGTTTATATCAATATACTTATTCCCATTTACAAAAGTGCTATATAGTCATTAGGGCTTAATGGCCGTGTTCGGGCGTGTAAAATAAGACTCATTTGCAGATCTTATAGTACGTTTACTTATGTAATTGTATAACTGTCACTTAACACGTTAATAAAGTCAAATCAATCAACTCGGAGAAATCCGAATTCCAAACCCCGAATTCGGTGTTTTACCCGGTTTTTTTTAGCAATCTCCAAATTTGTTGGACCCTGGGGTGAAAAATCATGAGGAATCTGAATCCGAAATCAAACTCCAAGAAATCCGACAAGTTAACCCCAAATTCGGGGTTTTATCGGTGATTTCGAGTATTTATCAAATTGTTTGGATTGTGTGGGGTAAAAAGTTACGAGGAATCCAAAATGTCAACACGTATATTTCGGTGTTTAGTAAACACTGTTTACCATATGGATTTGGAGCAATAATCAAACTTGTTCAATTACAGCGTAACAAATAACGAGGACTCCGTATATCCAAAGTCAAATTCCAAGAAACCCAAAATTCTTTATTTTTACGTTTAAGTTTTTCAACACAAAATTATACAATTTCTTGATAAATGTTTTCTGCTTTTTATACAACATGTTTACACGTTTGCCTTTTATTGTAAAGTGTTTGATTGTGTGCTGGGTAATACGCCAGAAAAGTAAACTTTTGTTTCATCACACACTATAAGGTGTCACCTTTTTGAACGAAAACGTTTTCCAATTACCATTTATGAATTAATTAATGCAATACGATATTTAATTTTTACAACTATAGTTTTTTTAATTTGAGTCCCGACACAAAAACACAACAATTCAAATCCTTTTCCAACACCTAAATAAATTGTATAAATTCCACTGCCAATGGAGGAAATCTAAAGAAATATACTCATTGAGTGTGAAAAAAGAGGAGGAGCTATAGAAAATGCACATATAGTGATTAATGCTTCAAATCAAAGAAGGAGAAGAAGCAGACCCACGATTTGCTTCACCACAAAATCCACAAATTTTGGAACGGATTCCCGCTCGATCGTATGAAATCCGCCAACGCTCAACGCCATCATTGGAATTGACGTCAACACTTTCTCGCAGTGCCGCCGATGAAGCGGGAATTTTAACCCCACGGATGTCAAGCGGATAATTCGCCGCAATTCTTCAGCCTTCTCCGGCACACCATAAGCCAGCTGGAACAGAACAGTGTAGACGATTATGCAATCCACACTGGCCATGGCGTAGATGATGGCGAGGAGTGGATTTCGATGGGCGATTCGAATGGCCGAGAACCCGCCCAAAATTGACACAATGAGACAAATTAATTTGAGGAGCCAAATCACGCGACCCATTACCAAATTGAAGAGTTTGAGTTGCGTCTCCAATTCTCGGAAATTCTCCAGCGTTTCCTTGACCAACTCGAACGAGAGTTCCCGCCAATTATCTTTCGTTGTATTTGAATTTGAATTCCCGCCCTCCCGGTTTATTTTCCGGATGATGAATTGAGTGAAGATGGGGAAAGTCATGGTGAAGGAAAGAATGAGGAAAAGAAGGTAAATCCCCCACATTAATGCAATAAAATGTGCCAGTGTGTCGACGAAAAGGGCCAATGAAATGGTCCAGAAATTCCTCCAATCCGCCGGCATCACGGAAATCCAGAGAATCGGAATATTCGGATTGACCAAATAAAGACACGGCATAATAATGAGAACGCCGTAAACTCCGAATGAGAAGAAACACATGAGAAACTCCATCAGTGTTTTCCTGCCAGCTCCAGCCGTTTCGGTTTTCATTTCAGTTTCCTCAGCTTCAATTTCAACTGTGGGCGGAGTCAACTCAAATTCATCTGCAAAAGTACACAGAAACACATTAAAAAAAAGGAAATTGCTTGCTGTGAAATTCTTTTGGGTTTGTTATTTAATGATTTTGAAATGTACCGCGGATTTTGAGGATTTCATTGTAGACTTTGAAGTTGAGATCCCGCCCGGAATCGAACATGGTGTAAATTATGGAGAAGAGGGCGATGTATGCCGTGTAGAAAATGATCATGATTGGCGTGAAATCCCAGTCGGATTGACCACCGGCAAAGAAGGCAAATCGTCCAGTCCGAATTGTCATGAAGATTGTCTGACTCAGAAAGAACAATTGCCAGACCTTGAACTGGATTTTCTTCCAGATGGACTTTTGATTCTCCATTTGCCCCGTCAATTCATTGAAAATGACTGGAATCACATTGATCTTCGATAGGAAAGAAAACAATAAGTAATTCCATTTCAAATCCAATCGCGTCAGCATATTTTGATATTTGGACTGAAATAAAAATATTCCTAATCGCCACAGTGTCAGCAAACAAGAAACAAGTAAAGAATATTTGGGAAATTTATGAATAATAGAGCTTGGAAGAAAATGACGGAGAGTCCGAATCGTTTCATGTTTTCTCCTTGAAATTCCTTCAAGAACTGTGCTGGACGAAATATACGGATGAAATGCGCATTTCAGACAATCCAAATTGTGCCATTTATTTTCTCGTCGAACTAAAACAAAACAATGCGGAAGTAAAAAGGACTAGGCGAATTGCCATGTTTTAAATTATAAGGAAATTGATATAGAAATCCACAATTAAAGTCTGCAATGCCATTTCCTGTTTTTCTGTTCCAGCTTTCCATTTGTGTTTACATAGGTAAATGTTTCCCTCCAGGAAAATTAGACCAACATTAGATTTTGGGAAAATTGCTACAATTATATACGTATAATTGTAGCAATTTCCCCATGTATACATAAATAATGACTTTGTTTCACTTTGAGGATATTTCGAAACATTTTCCCATTTCCTAGGAAAGTTTGTCAACATTTTGTTGTTTTCCTGCTGACCCAATTCTGGATTCTGAGTTAAAGGACTTCCGGAAACATCCACTATTAATGTGAAAATTGTAAAGGAAATCGAAATAGTATTTTAAAGAAACTTGTAACAAATTCCATTCACAATAGTATTGTTGAGAATTGCGACAATTAATCATATTATTTTTTGTGCATCTGATTGGAAATAGAAATCTTTTTTACACCCAAAATATAAAATATCTTTGTATTTAATTATTTAAAACTTTGTCACCGCGCGCAATTTGAACGGCAATATAATATATGTGATGCATCAATTTATGTGATATGATTTATTTATTTATTTATTGCTGAGTGTGGGGGATTCAATTGGAGAGATTCCCAAAATTCCATTCGTTCTGGATTGGGCTCTGAAATCATTTCCGGTTCCTCATCAATCCGCAAATATCTCAACGGTCCTTTTTGGGGGGCTGGCTGGAATTTCGTGCCCCGAAAAACTAAATTCAAATCCGTCCTAACCAAATCCACAATCCAAAAAATCCAAATATAAAATAAAAGACAATCCGAAAAAGTCACTGCAATAAATAAGATCAAAAAAGGGTTAATGATTAATAAAAATTCGTGAAAAAAACAGAGAGAGAGAGAGAGAAAAAACGGACCTATTGACTGATGGTTTCCATTTGGCAAAATCCGTCCATAACTTGACCAAATCCCTCGACATGTGATAATCCGGATCCTTTTGGTCCTTCCGGATGAAATATAAATCCATTATTGGTGTACTCATACTAAAAGACATGAGCATGCTATCCGCGTGATTCACGCCATAGCGCCGATGAGGTGGGAGCCCCAAAATATATTGATTAATCCCGGATTTGACGAGAAACAATAAAGTTTCGATAAGGAACTCGAGCGAAGCCTCTTTTTAAAACTTTAAGTGTCCGTCTGTTAAACAGACTCTGTTTGTCTGCACATTAAAACGTCAGTCGTGTTTGCGCCCCATTTCACTACGCACCCGGAGGGAGTGCGGAGGGAGGGTGCTTGGGGCCGAAGGCCCCATGGCTACCCGAACGGAGCACCCTCCGCGTGCTCCGTTCATGGGACTGCAATCACTTTCCTTCCATCCCATTCTTTTTTCTCCAAAATCCCTTTGATACCCGGGTAAACTCCGAATTCGGTTTTTTCGGATATTTAAGTCACACAATATGATTATCCATTACTTTGTACCCCGAAAAAGTAAAAAAAATTGTGAAAATGGCATTACCCTTACTGGGATTCGAACCTAGGGCCTCACTCTAGAAGTCAACAAATTTAACCCCTAAGCCAGGGGGTCAAATGCTCGGCCCCCTTTGACCCCAGGGTCACCAAAATTCATACGTCACTGAAGCAGTCAATGACAATGACAGTAAAAAAACCGCATGTAATTTGGCCAATCCGTTCCCGAGTTATCGTGAAATGGACAGACAGACAGACACACAGACAGACACACAACCTAATAGAATAAGGGGAGCTTCGCTCCCTAATATATACAGTACATGTGGACATAATACCATGTGATATTTTTGATGGAGCGGTGTTTTTTACCAAAAGGGCCGAGACGATAATTAAGCGTGACTATTACCGAGCGAAATTATTCTAGAGCAGGTCATGACGAACAATAATGTCGCTTGACCCAACGCTCCATCTCTAATACTTTGACCTCCAGAACAGGTCAAACCCGGTCAAACGAAATTAAGGAAAATAATTATAGTTCGTTTTTGAACTTAACAGACGATATATGATTGTGGCAAACAAAAATGCTTGCGAATTTTTTTAACATTACGAGACATGTGAGCATCTTTGGGTTTTTGCGTTTTAAATTTTGAAACATTTTTGTTGCGGCCATTTTTTTTTTTTTTTGATTTTTTTGACATAACCCGCTTTGGTCACTTTTCAAAATTTTAAAATTTTTGTGTCTCAGCAAATTTGTTTTTCAGAATTTTTTGCTACGACGCACGATTGCCAATGGTGTGGCAATGGTGTGCCTATAGTTTTTTGGGGTTGGCCGACAGGATCTTATTATTTCCCAGCCTGTTCAAATTTTCTAAATGGTCAGTGATAATAAATCTCGGAATGCGGCACTGCATGCTTTTTGTTAGTGTGGGAACTACGTAATCTAAGACCGAAGTAAAAAAACGTTTTTTAACTATAAAAGGAGGCAAATACAAACTTTAGCCGAAAACCATTTAATTTTTTTTAGTTTTTTTCGGTTTTTGGGAGCTAGGGCAACCTGCAAATTTTTTTTATATGCATTTATGGAACGTTCTCGTCGAGCCCGTTCGTTTGGTATGTCACATGACGTGGTTTGAATTAAATTCAAAATCGAACTTTGAAAATCGATAACCCGAGTGGCCCAAAAAATTTTGAATTTTTGTCTCGAAATTCGTTATCTACACATTTTTCTGATTTTTTCCACCCGGCCACGACTTGGTCCGTTTTTGGCCCAGATTCGGCAACGTCCTTTCTTTTTTGAAAATTTTGGCAGTCAGCACATTTGTTTTTGAGCTGGCCACGCCTCCAGATTCTGGCGGCGGCCAATCAGAGCCCCTTTCTTCCTTATCACCTTTTATGATGGGGAAGAATGTGGTGACTGTGCCCAAGACAATCAACCAAAAACGAATTTTGCGTCAACTTGCCCAATATTTGTGTCAACTTGCCCAAATTTTTTGAAATTTTCCATGGTATTACCCTAAAATTTGTTTTGGGTTCATTGTCTTGGGCACAGTCACCACATTCTTCGCCACCTCAGGCGATTCCTGTGAAGCATGGACCAATAACCTAAACAATTTTGTTTTATGCTATTAACACTTTTGATTGCACAGGATTCTTAATGATAAAACTTTTCTGCTCTATATAATCTTAATATACATCAACATTTCTGATTGGTATACCTGTTTTAGTATGTACACAGTGCTGCTGCCCATGTACCGTATAAGCTATTATAGACTCCCTCCCTCTTATAGACTCCCCTGTTTGCAGACTAAATTCTGCGCCCATGTCAAATACGTTAGCGTACATACACTACACATATACTATACAGTCCCTGGGACTCAATAATATTTTCGGATACACTCCCGGGGAGTCTATATTACAGCTTATACGGTATCTACAAAATTAAGAAATATCGTTGCACACCACTTTGCATGCCTAAACAATTCTGTTTAACTTTTTTTGCTTTCACGTATAGTTATTGCCAGCTCCAGCATTTTCTGCGGAAAGAAAAAGAAACTTCGATGTTCCGTTTTTTGGGGGCATGGTCAAGTTTTAGATGGGAGTTGACATTTTTCCCCGATGCAAAAGCAAATTTTCTGCCACAAAAAAATTTCAAAAAACTAATTTGATGGAAAAAAATATTTTTCAAAATTTTGAAAAGTGATCAAAGGGTTATTTCAAAAAAAAAAAAACAACAAAAATGCTGAAAATGTACAAAAATGCTTATACATTACAATTCCATAAGGATAAATTTTTGTTTTTTTGTCCACTGCCACAATCGTAAAAATCAAAGTAGCTGCCCAAAATCAAAATATAGCTTTGCCTGTTTTGCCGGATTGCCCCAAATCCCCAAAAAACTGTTTTCACATGTAAATCAAATGTAAAAACATATATTGAGATAACTTTGATACTTAACCTTTTGGTCATTTTCGTGACACTTATAGGTCAAACGGTTAAAGATTTTGATAATGTCTCTTCGGAAAGTTGATCAAGATTTTTTTTCTGATTTTTTGGCTTTTTTTGGTCAATTTTTAGTCGCAATCTCAAATGGCCCCTATGATTTACGTTTTGACCAAGAGAGATGTGCTTTTGTGTTGGTTCTCTGTGTTGGACCAACTCACTTCACTTCAATTCCAACTACTCGGCTTTATATAGGCAATTTTTATTCTGCGTAATAAAACTCATATTTCAAAATTACATCATATGAATTCAAATTCGAATTCACTTTTTACATAATAACAGTTCCTATAATTTTGTCAAATTTGACATTGAGTTTGATTTGATTATCACGTGTCAAAAGGAAGAAAGTCTACCATGCAGGACTTCTATCTAAAATATGTAGTTGAATTAAAGGGTTTTCTGGTTTTCCATAAAGCAAAAGCATTTCACATTGAATTCTCGTCAGTATTTTAGTGCCATCCGTAAGAAATTAGATCAGTTCAATTACAACAACTTCTTACTAACCTGCTTTAAGATGCGCGGCATATAATCCATGAAAAATCTTAAACGGCGCAGTGAGCCCAATGCAGTATAAAAGCGCCTTCGCATTGATTAATCGGTTATTAAATTTCCAAAAATGGCTCATGTCACATTAATCAGTTATATGAATGGTGTTTATTTTTATGATTGTAAAATTTTTCGACCATCCCAGTTAACTGCAATTAGCTAATTTAGGTTTACCTTAAACATTGCTGTAAATGGGAAAACTTTGACTTTGTGTAAAAAGCAAGGCTCATCGGGCATTGACGAACTGAAATGCATTTCGAATGGAGTAATTCATGTTTAAATTATCGACGGAAAATTGGCTGCAGATAGTTGCAGATACGTCTGCTAATTGAGATTAAATTAAATTATTCATGGCTTCTGATAAGCCAGGAGTAATTCCTTTGGATTTCACGCTATCCTTGCTCACGCATGGGAAGCCAAAGATCAAAATCTGGCAGCTCGATTGTGAAAAATCCAAATTGGAATTTCATTAAAAATTGAGTTTAGAATCTAAATTCTGAGGATAAAATTTGCAAAATAATTGAATACAAATTTTCATAAAGTCAGTAAAATAGTAAAAACCATATTTTGTTAATTTGGGGAATTCACAATCCCAAGAAAATATGCAAACTTGTTGTAAAAGCAGAATTTCCAAATTCAAAGTTGACAGGTTTTAGAAGTCTTATTTCTTACGGTTTTTTATTCGAGTTGAGACTTGAAACTTTGCAGGTGGCCTTCTGGGGTACTCAGGTCAGTTTCAAATTAATTTCAGATTTTTCGGCCGGGTATTGTATGAACAGGGTATCGTCCCGGACTTTTTTCGGGAGATGATCTAATACTGTCCCGATTTCAATGAAAGTACGTAGAATGGTGCACCTCCTTAACAATGTTTATATTGACGTCAACACGATTTTCCGGATAGTTCGGTTTTTAAAACCGAATCCGCAACAATTCGGATTTTTCTTCGCCACGGGATCATTTTGTAGATTAAAAATCTGAAAAAATTCAGAAAGGTAGCCAAATATATTCTGATGTGATTTAGATTTGGTGTCAGTGATTGCAAAAAGCGGTTTGACCTGGACAGGTCACTCATTTTTTTGGCCTGCTGTAGAGGTCAAACCGCCTTTTGTAGTTGTTTGGACCAAAAGTATATCGCTTTACAACATATTTGGCTAGGCTTGTGAATTTTTTCAGATTTTTAGTCGTAAAAATGACGCAATGGCCAAGAAAAATCCGAATTGTTACGGATTCGGTTTTAAAAACCGAACTATCCGGAAAATCGTTTTGACGTCAATATCAACATTGTGCAGGAGGTCAAGATGCACCATCCTCATGGAAATCGGGACAGGATTATATCATCTCCCGAAAACCCCGAAATAACCCGCTTTCGGGGAGAAAGCTCGTGACAATCCAAAAATAATCATTTCTACCGAATTCTACACATATTTCTGAGTATATACGTCCGGTGAAGTATGTATAAAGTACTTAAATTTGCAAAGGCG
This sequence comes from Gisinianus flammeolus, assembly GCA_034699125.1. Classification (NCBI taxonomy): domain Eukaryota; kingdom Metazoa; phylum Arthropoda; class Collembola; order Symphypleona; family Katiannidae; genus Gisinianus; species Gisinianus flammeolus. The sequence continues at coordinate 37,254 of JAIUND010000940.1, read as the reverse complement.
CTTTTATACTGCATTGTGCGGCGTCCAACAATCCCAATAATTTGACATTTATCGTCATGAAATGGAAAGAAAAATGATCACATTTAGATTTATATGGCCTAACTTTACGTTTAGTAATAATAATAATAGACACTATACTGAAACAAGTCAATTGAAAACGATGATTTAATTGAAAAAAAAACAACTAGGAAATTATGCAAGATTTGTATATAGTTTGATGTGACTAAAAATGAAATGAATAACGAAATTTGACGGTAGAGAAAGAATTGTGTCAAGTTTCGAGTTTAAGCGATGTGAAGATCGTCAATTTGGATTTTGAATCTTCGTTTGGGTTTAGGATTCGGATTTGGATTTGGATTCGCTTCCGTCTTGATAGAATTTGAACCGGATGGAATTTGAACTTTGGACGAAGCAGCCAACAAAGTTTTGGGTGAATCTTTAATTTCCTCAATAAAAGAATTCCGTTGCGGATCTGAGGAAAAATTGGGTTGGTTTTTCCTGTCGGCATTCAACGATTTCTGGCTGAATCCAAACGCCGACGACGATGATGATGATGATGAAGATGAAACTGCTGGAGTCGGAATTGACGGCTGTTCTGGTTCGATTAGTTTTGGGGATGGAATTCTGGATCCGGATGCTCCATCTTGAAATGCTTTCAATTCCTGTAGGAGATTTCGAGAACTCTGCTGCGGTGCGTCGTCTTCCAGCTCTGGGATTTCGGGAGAACTTCCAGGATGATTTTTGAGGCTGCTCAGTGAACGGATTTCCGAATTGTTCATTCGATGTTTCGCCAACGGATTTCGAGAATCCGTATTACTCGTGGAGAAAATGGATTTTTGTTTCTTTTCACGTTCTCGCCCTGGGAATTCTTCATTCCGCATGAGTTTGGCCACCAGTTCTTGTTCTTCTTGCAGTTGCTTTTGATCCAGAGGATTTCCCGCCCATTCTTCCGCCTGCAGCGCCTCCACGTCCAATTTCGTCAATTCCGTGTCCACGTCATATTTGTCCCATTTTTCATAGTCCCAGGATTTTATTCGCTCCGGATTATTTGATGTTCGAATGACATCCGGCTCTTTTGTATTTTCCTCCTGATTTGATGCCGACCATTTTGCATTCTACAAAATTTTAAACGGTGTTCAAATTTCTCAATTTAAATATATTTCATGATGGTATTTTTCCGGCAAATTCCATTAGGAATTCCATCAAATAAGAATTTCCTTTATTACCGTTGATTCAGATTCCAATTTGACGCCGCGAATCGGGACATTTGGCATTTCGAAATCCATTTTAAAGATTTCTTTGGAGGAATCACGACCAGTCAAATGAGCGCCGTCTTTTTCCTTTTGATTTTCTTCATCGATTTCGTCGACCCAGTTCTATTCGAAATTTCATTCAGAGTCCACAATAATTACAATTGTAATTTAAAATGTGAACTGTGGAAATCCAATTTCTAATTTAGCGGGGTTTCAAAATAAAAGGTATTAATAAATTGGCCGAACCAGGAAATTGTGTTGCAATTCTTCCAGTTCTTTTTTCCCGAGGCCGTCAGATCGCAAAATGGGGATTTCCACACGCAATTGCCGACTTTGTGGATGAATTTCTTCGAGTCGCTCCACCGTACATTTTTCAAGTTCTGGGAAATGTCCTTCTTCCCCAGATCTAATTACAGCCAAATCAGTAATATAGCGAATCCATATCCATCCAAATCCAAATCATGAGTTTAATAATTAAACTTTAATTTTATACCCATTAAAATTTTAAATTAAATCAATCGGAAATTGGAATTCGGAATCTGTGTGGAATATTTTATATACACAAAAGAAATGCGGAGAGACAAGAAAAATTACCGTAAAACTCGTAAAATCCGTTCAATTTCCTTGACATTGGCGGAGGTTTTGATGTGATTGAAATCCAAATTCTCGACGGGAATCCCAAATTTTTGCAATAGACTTTGCTTCTTTTTGGCCAACTTTTCATAGTTTTCCGCATCTTCCGTTCCACTAACAATTTTCTCTTTCATTTTCCTTCGGTGTGGAATTATTCTTCAAATTTATCCTCGTTTGATTTCCTCAACTTTCAACTTGAACACTCAAAATAAAAGCCGGGAAAATGACAAATTCCAAATTCTAAAGACAATCAAATGTCTATAAAGTTGGCCAATACAGATAAATCAAGGATTTGAGGATTTGTAATGTTGAATTTCCAACCCAATTGAAATCGCATCATTCCGAATCGGAATACAAATTCAAAATCGATCAAACTTTCTCTTTCTCGGTGTTGAGCGGAAGACGCGCGTGTGGTGACCGTGGAAACAAAACGGCACAGCAGAATTAAATCGATAATGTGGAAATGACACCAAAATCCAATATCGTTTCAATTTGCCCCAATTTTTCCCACATTTCAATGGAGTAATCATCAAATTCGTTCAATTTACAATTAGTTTTTAAAGACAAACGCGCATTTGATATAATTCTCTCACACGTTTTCCACATTTTTTGTTTCCGTCTCGAAATTCAACGGGTTTCCCAAATATTAAGTAATCTATTTTTGTGGGAGTTGGACGCCGCTTGAAATAAATCCATGTTTGAATTCCAGGTGTGTAGTATAAAGAAAGGTGAATGTGACAAGCAATTAGAGCTGTAATTAGTAATTACCTACTGATTAAGCCTGAGGAAGTGAAAGCTTGCAACTCCTTTGGTCTTTTTTCAAATTCAACCGACGAAACATGTGGAAAAAGACAAGAATTTGGCAATTGTGGCTTTTGTTAACACGACAGATTAAAATGGAAAATAGTATAGGAATTCAAAAAAGGCTCCTCATATCCAAATCCAACGGACTATTTAAAATAAAATTGAGCCCTTTGCCTCCGTCCGTCATTTATATACTGACATTGACATTATTATATAGAGAACAAATTCAAATGAATGGAACCTTCCAAATCTTTTCCTGTTTCATCCCCTTGTAATTTACACACACACCGTCAAAGCTTCATATTCAGTTTGCTTCTCGTCATTCGCACACATTTCCACACAATTATTGTTTCTCTGTTCGTTCGTTCGTTTTTCACTCCGCTTAATTTAAAGTCTGTTAGTATATAAATACAGAATCAGTGCGAAGTTTTGGATTTGCTCCAAATCCACAGGGTAAGCCACCGAATTCGGGGTCCGGAATTATAGGATTTATCCGATTTTGATATCGGACTCGGATTCCTTAAGATTTTGTGCACCACAGAGTCGGTATAGAAACAATAAAACATGACGATGAGGAATTTTTGGCGAGCATTTTCGTTCGCCTTCCCGCGCAGTCAATGTTGCGGGGTCATTCTTTTCTTTGACCTGATGCCAAGGTCACAAAATGACCTTGAAACCAAAAATGATATGAACAACTTTTTGGCCGCATACATTTGTGCGTGTCGTCGATTTTTTCCCACGCTGTAGCTCAAAGGGTCTCCGCAGGAGGCGCGAAAGTGTAAAAGGTTACGCTTTCTTTAGGTTAGGTTTTGGCCGAGATCTTTGGACGTTGTCAGGGTTCAAATTCTTGCGCTTCGGCTGGACATTCAATTCAAAAAATTCCATGTCCGCAATTGATATTTGGAGTTCAAGCCATTTCAGTCCTAATATAATAAGGATTGGCTACAAATTAAGAAGATTTTTGTTATAGTCCCTCGACTCCACTGCAAAATTATCTACAGTTAATTATTAAGTGAGTCTTATACTAAATACTAAATGACAAAATGATGACAAGTCAATGTGTGTATATAGAAAGTTGAGAATCTCTCTGTATTATTCACGAGTGCGTGTTTTAGTGTAGTTTTTGCATGTACTTTTGAATCCGGTCTATACATACGAATGTGAAAAGTTGTTTGACTAGTCGAGATTTGCACGCTCGACCTCCACAAAAGTGTAACAAGTCCCATTTTCCATTAGTTCTTCTCGTCATGGTTCTATAAAGCTGTGTCGAGTTCGAGTTCACATACATATATATTTCCACACACACACAGACGATCGTTACGATTGGAAGAAGACGGAAGGAAAATCTTCACAGCTCATTTGAGTCACATTTTCACTGTAGATTTCTTGTGTTTTTTTCTCTTTTTTTTCTCTTTTCTTTTGTGGTGTGAGGACGAAAATGAACCTGGGATTTGTGATTGCGAGTATTTTAGTATTATGGAGCGTTGGCTTGGTGGAGGTGGACTGTAAGAAAAAGACAAAGCCGATTGAAGCGCCAAATTTGAATTCGAATTCAAATTCAATTGAAGCGTTTGATCCGAGTGGTTACCCAAAATGTGGGGATAATTTGGAACGATTGACAAGAGCATGTTGTAAGGAAGTGAAGAGGTTTTGGATGGAGAATATTCGCGAGGAGCAAATGCCCGGGATTTATGGCAATTTGATTCAGAGTATGAAATGGAGTGATGAAGAGGATCAATGTACCGCTCATCTTCACTATCGACCCCTCCCCAACATGCGAACAAGGGACGGTTGCTTGGAGACACCGTTTTGTTCGTGGTTTAATAGAGCACCGCATCGGTCGTGTCTTTGCGGGCGGGAACACATCCGAATCGGTATATACATCACAATTAATCATCAGAGATAATTTTACATTTTAAGAAACCCCCGCCGTGGCACTTTGTTTCTTCCTCTTACACATGATAGAATTATTGACGTATGGAATTTAAATTGTTCTTGTTTTTTTTTTTTGTTCTCAGTTAAACTGTTGAAATCCATGCACTCACCGCCGCCGGCCAAAACAATTCTCAAAACTCTCCTGGACGGCCCAAAATATGTATGACAGAGAAATATTTAACCCATGTTTTATTTAATACACTGTGTACGTGACTTTTTTGAATTGAATAAAAACCAATTTTGTTTAATGTCCGAAGGGAGTTGTCGAATAATTGAATGTGGCCACAAATGGAAGAAATGTGGTGGCAATTTAATTTAAAATTGGCTGTCTATATAGGGGGCCCCGTTTCTCAACAAAGTAGGCCCCGCAACAATGTGGCCCCATCAAAAACCCAACACGGGGGCCCCCAAAACGTGCCCCCCCAAATCAATTAATTTTGCCCTGCGAAAAAAGATATTGCCCCCACCCAAAAAGACAATATGCTCCCCAAATACAGGGTATTTGATTTTGATTTGGCCTTTGTTTTGAATTTTGGCATTTGGCATTTGTTTTGAATTGGCAGCGAATTTGGAATTGTATACAATGTACAATTACAAAGTTACTGCGTTGCTCTGCAGACTTCTCCACACACAGTTTTCAATTCTTGTCGCAAGCGACGACTTTACTTTTTCACTTGTCTTGTTTTTTTGCTATACACTACGAAGTCAAAAGAATGAAAACGATTTCAAAGAAGAAGTAAAGAAATATAAAGAATCAAAACGATTTCTTTTCTTTTTGCGTTCATGTTTGTTAATGACTATATTATATAGATACTTAATTGTGCAGAAGGTCGAGCACGGAGAAATAATTGAGGGATTGATAATTGCTGCTGTGTGGAGAAAAAGAGAGATTGTCGGACGTGGATTTTTATGATCGTGAAGTTTTCCCTGGCAAAAGTGAGATTTGGAATCCGTGAAAATTGGCGAGGGACAAAAAGAACTCAAATTGATCTCTTTCCAGTGTTGTATAATTATATGGTTTTGTCTATAGTGATAAGTAATTGGTATCACTCTTAGAAATTCGGAATCCCTTTTGTTCGCTTCGTCTGCTATCCTTTGTATATATCCCCCCATTCAAGTAATGTATAAGCTTTTGAATTAGGATTATACAGTACGATCAACAAGAAACGGAATCCCACAGATTCAGAAAATTGTCAATCCCAAATCCAGTCACGTGACCGGAATCCTTTGTATATCCCCCATTCTCTTAGTGTATTAGCCGTATCCTTGGGATTACCAGCAGATCTGAATCCAGGAGATTACGCAAGTCAGGAATCCCTCAGGATTGCACCATTTGTAATCCCAAGTATACAACATACGAAATCTTCTGGATTCAACTTTGGTGGAATCCGCATAATTCCAATTTACTAATCCCAAATATTCGCACATACCAAATCCTTCCAATTTAGAATAGCACATCCTTGGGATCAAGTTTGAAAGAAATCCTGTCGATTTGGAATTGCACATCCTTGGGATCAAGTATGAATGAAATGCTGTAGATTCAGACTACCACATCCGTGGGATTTCTGTAATGGAATCACTTGGATTCGTGAACACCGGAATCCAAGGGATTACGGCGAGTGTATGCATTAGGATCTACAAGTTGTACATTCTGTTACTTTGCATTAGGATTACGGACCAAAAGGGACAAAAAGGATTCCGTTTCTCTAAGAGTGTGGGAACTGTGGGAAAAAGGTGTGGAAAAAACCAAAAGGCTTTCACATTCCCAATTTTTACTTTCTATATACATACATATTTCATTTTATTGTACAAACTAAAAAAAGTGAAAAATGGTGTGAGGCGGGTTTTCTAATGCACAACTTCATATGATAAATGTTCTATCTGTGTGTGCTTTCTTTTATTTGTCACACACACGCACAGAAAATGACTCAAATTGTTGGTGGATGTGATCCTGTCATTTCCCAATTGTCCATCACAATTTAATCAAGTTACCAAAACTTTTGGTTCAAAAGCATTTACATATACACAGAAATGATGTCCACTAAACCATCATTTTATCAAGCTTTTATCATTTTTCCCAATGAACTCCAAGTTCAAAAAATAGAATTTACAATACGTTTTATATATATACTTGTGGGCAGTTCCAAATTGACGCTTCATTTCCACATATTTCCAGCTCCAGCAAAAATTATATATATATACATAATATACTGCATGATAAACGTAGTAGTAGTAACATTATAGTACAATCAAATGTGAAATCATCAAATAGGATTTTTGCAGTGCAATGGATTTGAAAGTGTTGCGGGATGCCCCATATTAAAAGTGCAAAAAGCACATGTCCACATGTGTGTGTGGACATGAAGGAATAATTAACGATGAATTGGGGCCCAGTTGTTGCATTTTTGGGGCCCACTGTTGTGTTTGTGGGGCCACCGTGTTGCGGGGCCTACTTTGTTGAGAAACGGGGCCCAGTTGTGGGGCCCCATTGTATTTATCCCCTAAGAATGAGAGCGGGGCAGACAGAGACAGAGAGAGAGAATCCACGTCGAGTCACAAAATCATTATACTATTTTGTATGAAAATTTATTTGCAATAATGAAAAAGTCCTTTAGATTGCATAAACTGAATAAAATGTATGAATTTCCAATTTCCATCCTCAAATAATTAGTAAGTACCAGCGAATTTTAGAGGACATCTCAAATGCATATGAAAAATACTGCGGAAATGTCACCATATACATCCTTCGAATGAACAGCATATTATTATTATGCATACATTTTTTTTACGTTGTCTTTTTATATGTCGTCATGGAAACCCGATGACGGCAAATAAAAAGTCGTCGCACGTAAACAAAAATGCGTCAATATATTGAACGAACAACAACAAAAAATTGTGGTTGCTTAAATTGAATGTTGACAACAATGGATTTTTCATTGAAAGGATCTTTATTTTTGTATATATTTGTCAAGAAAGTCCGTTTACGTTTGTAAATTGCTAATTGCTACAATTGTGTGATTTGTACATAATTTTAATAGGATTTTTGGATACCACATCTGCTTCATCTCTTTTATATTTAATTCAATTATTCAGATATATATTGCAGCCCTTGCATCTCTTGTTTTCATCCTCCAGAAAGGAAATTGATTCACAAGCTATACATATATATATATATATATAAGCACGAGTTATACTCGTTATAAGAAAAATAACACCTACACACATCTCTACTTTTTACACCTACACGCACATCTTAATTGAGTCTTGACCATCTGTCCAAACTCCAACCTATATTTTCCTCATTTTTCTATATACATCCGTGTGAAATTATACGAATCGCGGAAAAATATAGCTGCTCAAAATAATTACTCGAGTTGTTTTTCCTCGAACAATTATAAAAATTGGGATAAAATCAAAATGTCCAAACAAAAACAGAGTCGGAGGACAAAATCAAATGCAGAACATCCGTCGTCGTCATCATCATCGTCAAATGCTGTGAATGCTGTGGTATACTCGAAAAGGCAACAGCAACATCGTCAACATCAGACTTACACAGACTACACTCAACAGAATTCCTCAGAGAATGAAGAGAGTGGGAATTGCCTATCCAAAATAAGTAATCCCCTCGTCCGACACTCATTTAATGACAATGAATTCGGTAAAATGTTCACAAGGACTGTCGTTCAACTTGATCGTACGTTTTATTTGGTTTTATATAATATAATTCCCTTTAAAATTTCCATTTCCTACATTACTGTGTGCTGATGGTGGAAGTGTGTTAAATAATGCCAAATATTTTTGAACGGCGTTAAAGTCTTACAAAGCTATAATAGTAATTGTTTTTTTTACTTTGTTGTATATTCGTTTTCTATGTATATATATATATAGCTGACAGTGATATATTTCTGAAAGTGGCACAGAGAGCCTACCAGGAACATCAAAATAGTCTGATTCCGTGTGTCACATGTGGCCGAAAGTTTTCCCCTGAAAGAATTGAGCAACATGAGAAATTGTGTGTGTCCTCAGCCAAAATGAATCCGAAACCAAGATGGAATAATAAAACCAAAGTGGAGAGGATGACTGGAAAAATATTTAAGCAATATTAATACATAATATATGGGAATAATTCTATACTGTATATATATGTTTGTGAGTACTTAAAAATTGCTCTCACTCTGCTATATATATATAGATTACTTCCGTTTTCAGTTTCAAATCCCTCGAGTACAAAAAAATGCAAACAAGTTAATTTGTCTATTGTCTACTGACATTATCCAAATTGAATACCTAATAAATTCTTAATTGAAACTTTAAGACATAATCGTTTATGTATGCTCATTCATTTCATCCCCGTTTTCCAATGCATTTTTGTACCTAAATATATATATATGTGTGATTGTCAGAGAAAATACGACATATACAGGTAATTTTAGTTTCAGCATATATAGGTAGCTTTTATCTATATATAAAAATTTAGAAATTACGTAAAAAAGAACAAAAATTCAAAAGCCCCCAGTGGGATTCGAACCCTGGATCCTATATAGACTCAAATAGCCGCTAATTGCATGCTAAAGGTTTTACGCAAATGGCTAATAAATTTTAATTAAGTAATTTAAAATACTTGCATGTATATAGTCATTTTAAACATTTGAAACTTTCAGTGTCTATTAATAGCCCTTTTTGGTTTCTTCTGTCTTCATGCGTATGGCAAGAAATTTAATCATGCACAGACCTCGTTGAATCTAAAGCAGGACCCAAAAATTTCAAGTTCGAATTAAATATTATTTAAATTCGGCGAATTGATTTAAAGTCTCATTAACTCTTATCAACTACCAAATATACAATAATACAATTCGTAATAGGAGTTGAATCAAGTGATATAATGTTGAGCAGTAAGTTTTTAAGTTTTGCTTTCACAATTAAATTAAGTAGTGCTTTGCTTTGCAACTCTTAAATTGTATTTTGTGGCATTAGTTCAATACGAAACAGGAGATAGCATGTCCTATTTTTAATGCTTGCTAATTTTGTACTGCCTTTGTGTTTTTTCTCAAGCAAAATTTCGTCATAATTTGACTATATATATTGTATTATGTATCTCTATAGATTTTAAGGCGAAAGTCTATGCAAAGGATAATGTGACCACCGAAACTGGGCAAACAGAGCAAATTCCACAAAGAAAGACAACAGAAACTCCTGGGGCTTCCAAAGTAGGAACGAAAGCAATTAAAAGTGGCGATGACCATCCGTACCTTTGGATGGTGAGTCAAATGAGATGCATAAGTACATATATTTAATATATATATGTACTATAACAAATAAATACAGAATTGCATTACATGTAAACGTATTATTAATGTTTGTTATACTGGATTGAATCACAGGTGCAACCTTGTTGGTATTATAAAGATGAATACTCGGACTGTAAAAGTTTCAAAGAGCGTTTCAATCAATACTTCGTCCACGGAGAATTACAAGAATGTGCTCATTGGAAAGTAGATCATAACAATTGTGTTCAGTGGGAGAAAAAACAAGATGCGGAAGCCTTAGTAAATCTATACCTTTGTTTTATCTATATATTTATTTATTCATTATTATATTATACTCATATACCGTGGCATACCTATTTACGTTAGCACAATTGTTGGGAGTCACAAAATCAGTTTGCCCAGGATAGTGTGATGATATTTCTTTTTAATATTGTTTTAATAGGAAGAATTAGTCCAGAGGGAAAAGGCACGTGTTCGTGAACGACTAAAAAACCATTACCGGAATAATGTCTGGGAAAATCGAGAAAAACCACCAGAAGATTGGAATTCGGAACTTCCAGTCAAAATGCAACAGGAGTATGCAACATCCTATTTAGAAAAGAAAAAGAATGAATTCCAAAGAGACGAAATAGAACGAGAGCGAATGTATCAAGAAAATAAGAACGTGTCTCTAGAAGATCCTTCTTCGTATCAGGGATGTACAGTCATGTAATTACACACATTTAGTGAATCAATAATAATTTAATTGTTGTAAAAGTAGTCTGTGACTCTGATGTATTTGTTATGGGATGAGAAACAATAAGACGCTTGTCATTTACGATGAAGCCAAATAAAGCTTTACTATAGTGTTTTCATAATTATTTATGAGATGTAATCCTTGACTAATTGTTTGTCATTGTTTCAGCATTAATGTTACGCCAAGCTAAAAATGAGTACTTGATTAGTAAAATTGTACAAAATAACCAATTGTACAAATAATAATAGTGACATCACAAGTAAATTCCATGTGGATTGTAATTTTATTCAATTATTTTTCACCAATCGTCATTTAATGTTCCAGGTTTGATCATGTTTTTTTTATATAGTTCTATGTAAATCGAAATCCTAAAGCATTTTTAATTTAATTTTTCATTCGTCCACAACAAAGTTGTCATTTGTCCACTCTGGCAACAACCAAACACATTTTCTTTCACATACAACAGACAAATCCATTCATACTCAAATACTTTTTTTAAATTGGTTCACGTATCTTACACATTATTAATAGGTATCTTAATTCTGAATCATATGATAAGTACTCACGTATTCATAAATATATTGAAAGTTTATGTGATAACTATTTATAGTGAATATAAAAAAACGAAATAAGGAAAGAAAAGAAAACATTCAACTTTAAAAAAAAAATCAGCTCAGACATTCTACCAATCATACAAACAGACAGACAGGCACAAGTACTATATTAAGATCTTTTATATCATAGGTGTATCAATTATCATTTTTATATAATTATCTTCTTTATTATGCTATCTGTAATTGCAGGAGGCTGTTTGACGTCGTTAAATATGATATTTGGATATATATAACAATTAAATAAGTAATAATAATTTAATAAATGTAGACTCTCTTTACGTATACGGTAGAAATAATGGATAATAGTAATAATGGTCTCACATAAAATATATAAACTCACATAAAATATGTTATAAATATAACGTAATCATAATAATACACTACATTCATTAATAATTTAGATATAATATAAACTTACGATCGAAGAAGAGACGGAAGTTGGACAAAAAATGTGTGCCAAATGCCAGTCAAACTGAGTCTATTAGTTTTCTAGAGTCTCTAGTGTGTGAAATTCGAGTTTCGTTGCAAACCTATATAATCAACGACCTTGAACATTTTTTTATATCATTATCATTATGATTTATCATATATGTACTTATACCGCAAAATTATTAATTCCAATCCGTATCATTATTATTAAATCTTAGCTAAAAACGGAATCATTCTGCAAACCGAAAATTATTTACCAAAAAAAAAACACATGTAATACCTACATAAATAATAATATGTTTCGAGTAGTTTTGTTGTTTTAAATAATAATATTATAATATTAATATTATAATCTACTGGAGTAAAGCATGTTCCATATACTACTGATTTACTGATATTTGGAAACGTATATTATATTTTTAAGCATATCAGCTCGGAACAAATATTTTATAAGTACAAACATGTACAAAAGTTCAAAATAAATTCAACAATAATGAATCCTGTCACGACACTCTCAATCATCGTACTCAAAAAAGATTCAAATTACATGTAAATATGATATATATAAATTCAATTACTCCATTCCATCTTCCTCTTCTATATATGTACAACTAATAAAGAACTTGCGTATATTTTTTTTGCATGTTATTATAAATATCATGTACATACATAACTAAACTTTAAGAAAAATCCTTATGACACAAAACTTTATATAACCTCTAACCTGTTTCTGGTTTAAGTTTTTTTTTTTAACTGGTTATGAATGTACTGCTGCCGTCTCCAAAATATAGACAGAAAATAGTCCTGTTTGTTTGAATTCAGCATCAGAACGAAGAAGAAAAAAAAATGTGTGTGATGAGACGACTCTGGTTCAATTTGAAAAACATACAACAAAAACACACAGGCAAACATACTTTTGATTGATCTACAACTATAATGGTATTACATATATCCAATAATATTTTCATCATCATAAGAAAAACTCTGAACATTTTTACGGGTATGTTTTTAAAGGGTTACGGTTTAAACACGCTTGATCTGTCTGATAGTGACCTGCAAAACACGAAAAGAGAACAAAACATGGTTTTCAGTTAGTAATCCAACCTAAAGGAAATATAAGTATGTTTAAAAAAAGATCATTTTATATTAAATATCTTTCAATATCATAATATAAAGTTTATATTATAAACTATAATAATACGCAGTACTTTGAATGTCTATCTATTTCTAGAGAACGTCGTTCTAACCATATAATAATATTAACACAAGATAATTTAAAAAATGACTCAAAATGAATAATGAATACGTAATAATAATTATTACTGTATGTGGGTCAGGCTAAAAAATGTTTTGTAACAACATTACAAAATGAAGGCTAATAAAAGCTATAATTATTTTATATATACACGGTGGACTATAGGTAAAAAAATATAATATATATATCGATAGAGCTTTTCCGGCATAATATTATTTAAGTTTAGGTAGGTAGGTATTACTAGGTAAATATATAATAATAAATAATAAATGTAAAAAAAGTAATAGTAGAGTATATATAGAGACTGAAAAATCTTTTTAAAAAATTAATCGGGAAATGAACACACATAACCAACCACGAATACTGAATATTTGTACATGATAATGTATTTTATGTATTTATATAATATATAGAGGAATTTCAATCAATCTACAGTTAATAAATTTAAGGAAGTGTAAAAGGCAAGGAAAAAAGGTCAATTTTGTCAATTTATAGATCATTATTTTGTGTATATTTTTCAGTGCTTTGAAACCTCGAAAAAAAACAATGCATCCTCTGCTGGACTTCATTCTACATTCATCAAAGAGAAAATTCCAAAGAATTTTTTTGTACGACACGACACACTCATATAATTTTCATGTTCAGCATTATTATTATTATTTGCAACCACCTCAATAATCAATCATACTATTGTTGTACAATAATATCAATGAATTCATGAATCTCAATAATCAACTATCTACATAATTCATCATCATCAAACAACCATTCTTAATAGTATTAAATATATAGATTTTTGTACAACATATGTAGGTTTTTGTTTTGCTTTTATATATAGAATCATCAAAATAATACAAAAAAGCATTTCATATCATTTGGAATTGATTTGTGTACGACGAAATTTTGTGTATTAATGAATAATGCATACAAATATAGTATAAGTATATAAAGTATATATATATATGAATGGTATCAAAATCAAAAAAGTTGTTGACTATTTCTGTACACTAATTTTTTTTTTGAACCACAGACCTTTGTTTGGCTTTCTCTGAACCTTTTTCAAACTGCAACTCTCATGGACTTGTCAATGTTCAACTGTCGCCAGCAACGGGTTTCATGCGAATTCTGTCTGCCTCTCAAATTCCTATATATTTCATATTATATATTGTCGAAGATTCTTTTTTTAAAATACAAAAGAATCTTCCTACACACTCCTAATACTCAAGCTGTAATGCCATGTGACCTGGGTTAAAATTCACCATTGCAATCAATCATTACACATAATCATGATATATACGTTAAAATATAACTCTTCCCAATCGAATGTGCAACAAATCATCAATAATAATTATCATCCTTCATAATATTGCATCAAATGTAATGTATGGAGCACCAATCAATTTTTCATTTCAAAATGTAAGTAATACGAATTCATATATATATATTCTCCCCCAAAACAATCTCGTAAATATTATACTCTTGTCAAAACTTAACCCCCCAAATTATCTCAATTAAATAAATAATAAATACTTAATGAAAGAAAAAACTGAAAAAAGAAAATCATAATAAGCAAACATAAAGCCATAACCGAAGAGATATACGAATCAAAATTCAAAATACGTAAGAAATCAACATATTAATTCATCAAATTTCATAAATAAATAGTTTCCCAATCATAAATAAGTATAAAATGTATTTTAAAAAGTATTACGCACTTGAATCATTAAATCATCTTTGGAATCAGAATAATATTATATATATTAGTAAACATAAAAACTCACCAAGGAAAATTTCTGAATCAATTGATCACAGGCAATAGTATAGTATAATCAAATTAAATTAAAGTTTTATTATAAAACGATAGAATTTGTTTTAAAAAAATAGGAAGAAAATATAATAATAAAAAAATCTACTTTTTGTTTTCGGCTTGACGATTTGAGATTTGCTAGAAGTGAGGGGTCGTAGCATTTTTGCAGATTGCAGAGTAGTGAGAAACTTTGTACTGAACACAATTTACATTTTTCGCAGCCCTTCTCGCATTGGATTTTTTTTGTTCCACTTGTCAAGTGAGGACCACAGACAGAAACCCTAAAAACACCTAGCTGTACAACAATCTCAACCCAATAACCACAACATAATTTTCTAAATATGTATCATACAGTAAAAAAAAACCTCGAAAACACAACAACCATAAATTATGACCAGTTTCAAACATAATAATAATAAAAAATCATGAAATCACCAAATCATCATCAGATCATCATTTCAAAATAAAAATTATCAATGAAATATATGTATATGTTTTTCTACTCATCATGTCATCATCATCATTAAACTACAAATGCATAGATATATTATACATATAACCTTTGAATACGTAAGTATATATATATATATAAAAAGCAAAATCATCGTGACCTCAATACTCAAAACCTCGGAAAATGTCATACTTTTTTTCATGTAAATTGAAAATATATAGAATATATGTATATACGAATGTACATATAAAGTGCATGAATATAGAGACAAAATCAATATAGAATGATGAGTTACCCACAACGAGAGGATTGAAATTCTCAAAATTTCAGGTCAAATGTGGAGAGATTTTGTCTATCTTTTTCGTGTGCCGAAAGAGAGCGAGCGAGAAAACGGAAAGCGTAGATTCAAACGCTGTCTCGACTCCTAATCAAAAATACTTTGAGGCTACTCACAATCATCACCAAAAAACAAATACTTTCATAATTCATAATATAATAACAACATATTATGATACACATATGATATTTTCTCCATAAAAATATTATATACTTAAATAGTAAAATACTGCCTTTTATATGAAATTCATTGGATTCGGATCACAGAATATATATTATATATATACTATTATATACATTTTTTATATCACAGACCATTATAGAATTTGGTAAATCATTTCCTTACTATATACTTTTTACTGTACATAATGTAAAGTCTGATATTTGGAAGTAGTGGGTGTAAAATCAGTCAAAGTCATTCAGTCTATCAAGTCTCTCAAGTAAGTGTGAAGATAATAATAAGTATATATAAATAAAAGTCATTCAATAAAGGTAACATCACGAACATTGATTGAAAAGAGAAAAAATGAAAACGAAATCCAAGTGTGTGTATAAGTATAGTATACATATATGGTTATGCCAATGAACTACAAGAAGTATGTGTATACAGCTAATATATACATATAGAAGCAATTTTCAAGTAAAATTCACGTTGTCCAATAGAAAAAAATAAAAAGTTTGTTACAGATACAAGAGTAAAAATAAATAAATAAAAACTTTGTAAAAAAAGTCATTGCATCAAACACATTGCGAGGAAATATTTTTTCAAAAAATTTAGAAGAAAAAAAACAGAAAGACTAAGAATAAAATTCTATCATTGTAAAGAAATACTATAGAACAACAACAAAAAACGAAGACATTATATATGTACTCTATGCATAGTAATATCATAAATAAGTATATCAATATTTTTGAACGAGCCTTGTCGTTGATTTAAAAAAAATGACTAAAAAATGTACAAAATGTACGTATACAATAATAAATAAGTATATAAAAAAAATCTTGTGAAATAAAATAATATAAAAGTCAAAGATTGCTTACCTTATCATCACTAATTGTTGGTCTGGCTGGTATTTGTGTTTAAAGATGAAATATATATATGCATGTACATACATATATACACAGATATATACATACTATGAGAATTTTTCTAGTTTAAATTATTTATCAGAAGCTTCCGTTCCTGGAGGTGCTGCGGAATTATTTGGTGGTTGTTGCTGTGGATATCCCCCATAGCCATGCCCATAAGCGTTATAATTAGGTTGAGGTTGTTGTTGCTGTTGTCCATAATAATTTCCGCCACCACCAGGGTACCCTGGATAACCACCAGGAGGACCGGGTTGTTGTCCTTGTTGTTGTGCACCAGGATATGCACCCGGCATTCCAGTCTGACCCTATACATTTGAGAGAGAAAAAAACGAATCAAATCAAAACTTTATTTAAAGCCCTGCTCTAAAGACATGTGGGTGGAAACAAACTCATTATTATGATGTTTATTATGCTATTATGATGAAATTTACTTTTTGAGCTTTGATGTAGGCTTCTATAGCTTCTGCCTCCGCCACTTTACCCATGGCTCTATAATGATCAGCCCATTGTTGACTGTAATCGGATGTCTGAGCTTGCCCATTACTTGCTACTCCATTTGCAGCAACTCCAGGAGGACCAGGATTAGTTCCTGGTGGTACGGGCCCGCCAGCACTTTGACCTGCTGGAGCAGCTCCAGGCGGGGGTGGATCTTGCCCTTGCGGTTTGGCAGCTTTCATTTGTTGTTCTGCACATATCATATTTATTTAGATCATTACATTATTATTACTAGTAATATTATTTATACTTGCTATTATTATTAACTATTTTGAAAACCATGTACTATAGGCAAAAAACAAAAGTTTGAAATTACCCAAGGCATCTGCTTGTGCATGTTGTCCTTGAGCTCTAAGATATTCTATCCACTGTTGGGTGTAGTCTGGTTGACCGGATGCATTCGTTGCGGCTGGAGTTTGAGCTGCTGGTTGCTGTCCGTAATATTGAGCTATTCAGATACAAAAAAGAAATAGGATAATAATAAATAATATTATAATATTATTAAACAATATTTGATAGGATAATATGATAGATAATCGATATAATCGATAATAGATATATCGATTTAATAGATATATAATCAAAGAGTGGACAATTGATACAGATAAATAAATAAATAAATAAAATGAAATGAAATGTAAAATATATTATGTAATTTACTTTCTGACTGACCATAGTAAGCTGCCCACTGAGCACTAGTGTCTTGGTTCATTTTAGATGGATCCCCTTGACCTCCCCAAGCTTGCTGATTTCCATAGCCGCCTCCCGTTCCCCATGCTCCACTATTGTTTCCATATCCTCCTCCTCCATGAGGTCCACCTCCTCCCTGATGACCTCCTGGCCCGCCTCTATTATCTCCTCTCTGATGTGGCTAAAAGTACACAATAATAAAAACAATAAACAGAATGTTAAACATTGGTACCTATTATTATTATCTTATATATTAATTTCTTGACTTGTTACGGGCATTACGAGGCAAGAAGTTAAGAAGTAGATATATAATAATGGATTATGATTATGATTACCTTGGGTGGAAGAGTATTCACTTTTTCTAAAATTAATTCTTTGGCATATTCAATCTGTTGCCGACTGCCTCTAAGTAGAAAAACTCTTTCAGGTCCATCATTTGGTCCATTTCTATCGATTTCACAGTGAGCTCCACTTTGATTATTAATTGCTCGAATAGTTTCTCCTCCTTTCCCAATGACCATCCCAACACGACCCACCGGTACAGGCATTCTCTCCTCTTCATAATTTTTATTTTTATTGTCATGATAACCACCACCACCCCCACTGCCTCCTGGTCCTCCTCCTTGACCACCAGGCCCATTCTCACTATTATTCCCACTCCCCCAATTGTTATTATGTTGACGATGTTCTCGTGGTGGTCGAGGTCCACCGCTTCCTGGTCCACCTGGACCATCTCCAGGTTTACCACCTTGAAGGGCCGTCTCAACTAAATCTTCGATTCTCAACTGTGCTTGTCTAATCTGATCTTGCTTCCCCGTAATAATAGCTAATTGTTCATCCATATCTCCCAAATTTGAATTAATAGGATCAAATTGAACTTTGGCTCCAGTCTCCATCTGTATTCTTTTAATCATCTCTCCTCCTTTCCCAATAATAAGACCCACGGATATTTTCGGGACAGGAAATCTCATTGTTTCAAGGCCTACACCTCCTCCTCCACTACCGCCACTGCTACTACCGAATCCACCCGTACTTCCACCACCGCCTCCGCCACCACCACCATTACCTCCACCTGTACCAGAGCCTAATCCAGGACCCCCCGCCCCACCATACTCTCCTCCCCCTTTCGGTTTGAAATAATCTGGTTTTGGTGGTGTTTCTGTGATTAAGTCAAAAACGAGTTGACGGGCATGCTACAAGAAACACACAAATAAAGTCATCACAATAATTAATAAAAGCTCCAGGATAAAATTTCTAATTTTTTAGTAAAATGTAATACAAAAAAAAAAACAAAACTAATAGTACATAATAATAATAATTATTTATTATTAAGTTTTTTTCACTTCGACTAGATCTGGTTCTCCAACGATCCTCAATGGCTTGTCACATTCTTCAAACATGTTGTCTTGAAGAATGTACATTTTCGTACCGGATTTATCTTGAAGAGATCTAATCGTCTCCCCTCCTTTCCCAATTATCAAACCCACTTTGGCTCCAGGTATTGTCATTTCAATCTAATTCGAAAATAAAAATAGTAAATAGTAAAAAAAGATTCTAATTATTAAAGAGTTTATCAATAATTCTGCATCAAATATTAAAATATAAATATTATAATTTGATGAGTTTACAAAATCAAAATTCGAGAAATTGAAAGGATTATTTATTATTATTATTATTATTATTATATTCTTTTCTTACGGAAGTGCTTCCAGGAGCTACTTTTGGTGCAGCAGCTGTTGGAGCTCCAGGCCGCCCAAGTTCATGACTTTTAGAACTAACAATCTCCATTATAAGTTCCTTTGCTCGCCTACAAAATGACAGGAAAAAAATAACACATGAAAATATTCCCTCATACCATGTAAACGTCCTTCAATTATCGTACTTATATAATAAGTACATACAATTATTACACGTCCATTTTATTTTACTGCACCACGCTACCACAACCACATTATTTATGTAATGATTATGTTCGTAAATGATTCACTTACTCAATAGCGTCCTTGGATCCTTGTAAATAGCAAGATCGATCTTTTCCTGTGCCGTTGTCTGGTGCTACTTGAACTTTACAACCGGTCTCAGCTTGAATCCTGGACACTTGCTCACCTCCACGACCAATAACTACACGGCAATTAAGAGAATTGTATGAGTTTTGTTGGACAGAGACAAAAATGAAATACCATCATCGTGATATTCTCTCTGTGGTACTTAAAAAACCACCCCAAGATAACATTGCTATCACACAATAACTACGAAATGTCATTCATATGTAAATTTGTAAATATATATGCATATTCGAAAATTCCGTGTTTAAACTTCAATCCCCCGATTAATACACAAAGCAGGTCAATAACTCATAGTTAAAATTTACTTATTACGCATCACCACGTAAAAATATGTATACATACGACATACATATATTTTATATTCTACAGGGATAATAAAGGAAAAGATTTAAAAAAGAAAAAAGAGCAAGAAACAAATGAATTGCATAAGACACAACCAAAAAAAATCCCCCATAACTTACAAGGTATGTATTTGTATATTAAGTACTAAAGGGAGAAAAAAAACTAGATTACAGGCAAACCGTATATACACACAGGTTAACATTTTAGCAAAGTGCTCCAGCTCATGCAAATAGCATGGTAATCATTACTTCTGATTGTGATCCGACTTGTAAATTGTCAACATGGAAAGAAGGACAGTCATCATCATCATTTATTTGTAAATTCTCAACATAGCATAATTGAATGGAGCATGTAGAAAATAACCATGAGCACACCAATACATTTAAGCTTGTACATGATTAATTTTAACGGTGTATACGCAAGTATTCAAAATACTGCCTATACGTCAGTATACGTGTACTAAAAATTTGCGCTTCAAATTAAGTTCTCTTGCCATCATGCTTACGACAGCTGCATATAATATCCATCCATAACAAATTGAAAATATATATATACATTTTATCTCTCTCTGGCTCTCTGAATTTGCAAATTGCTGATCCTTGTTGATCAAAAATGTAAATTCACAACAAATATTTATACAAATTCAAATACGATATATATATATATATATTTCCATAATAAATCATTATTGAAATGAGCCAAGAACTCTCGACTTTTGAACTTATTCAAAGATTGGTTTACATTTAAGTTTTAAGTATTTAAACAAAGCGTTGTAATGTGAGAAACTCAAATAATTATGCACAATTTTTTAAGTATGTCATACTCTTATAAGTCGCAAGTCGCAATATATTAATTTTACTTAAATGCTTAATAAAACAACACCGAATAGCCAATTTGTGGGATAGCAATTAGCAATACAGGAGCCAGAGGTTACATAAATTATTACTTTACACTTTACACCAACCAAGATAGAAAAACAGCGTAGTACATACATATAATACAAAACAAAATTTTGTACATGTACATGCAAGAGAACTAAAGAAGAAGCTAAATAATAATACAAAAAAAGGGGGAAACGGAAAAACGAAAACGACTTTCAAGCTTACAAAACTTACTCAGTCCGACGAGACCATCAGGAATATGTACTTCTTCTGTACATGATTTCCCACTCCCACTTATGCCCATCATGGGGAAAGTAAAGGTGGAAGTTGTCGGTGGAGCACCCGCAGTCTTCATCGCAGCCAATTGAGCTCCAAATGGATCACTGAGGGCAGCTATTCTTTTTGCTTCAGGTTCTACATTATTAAATTTAAAAAAAATGTTATAGTACTTATCCATCAAATAAGTACATAAATTATTCATTATTTCATTATTCATTCACCAGGAGTGCAACTCAAAATTAAATCTAGGTATGTATATATAAATGATAATAAAGGAAAATAACTGTTGTGAGGTCTACTATCAAACTCCACTTATGAGAAAAGTGGTGTTAGCGAATCCTCCCATGTATTATATTGATTTTGGAAAATTGATTAATTAATTGGTACATTAAATGAATACCAACTACAATGAGAATCCTTTCCGATTACACAGAAATATAGAATGAGATTTGGAGAAACATGTGGATGATTTGTAATTTATTTCATACCGGAATCTGGGCTACCAGACTGCCAGTCATCGGCACTACGCTTGACACCTTGTGAACTTGTCGACACTTGTGGAGGGGAAGTAGCTGCAGTGGCTGGTCCACTAGAACTTAATTTGGCTGCGAGCTGTATACAAAAAAATATATATATATAAATATTAGAATTAGTTTAATTAATTGTAAGTAAATTATAAAAAATTGTACCTAAGTATGAAGTACTGCCTAAGTACGTACATTTTAAATACACACTTCTACTCATGAATCATCCTCACTTCCTCACAATATCTTTACGATAATACAACCCATTAAAATCATGATACGTGCATTGTTGATGTTCGAATTAAAAATAAAACAACAAATAACTAAACAAATACTAATATTAAAATACAATACTCAACTATACTATATGACTAACATTTATCATTCATCAATAATTTTCTTTCTCTTTCCGTTTTTTTCGTGTCAGTCATGTTTTTACGTGTATACTGCGTATATATGAAGAAAACGAGAAAAACCACTTTTCTAATAGTGAAGAAAAAGTAACAAGACTGACTACACTCCGTCATATTAATAATCCAAAATGAACCATATTATACACATTTAAAAGATGACTAAAATCTCCACTACATGTTTAGTTAACTTAACTTTAAATGCTCAGAACTAAAGTATACATGAAAATGTTAATGTAAAGATTTTTTCGGTGGTTAAAAAAATGTATATTATGTATTACCTGTCTGGCTCTCGCTAATGCATCAGCAAAGGCAGAACTTGTTATTGATGTTGGAGTGTCACTCATAATTCTTTATATGAATAACAAAAAATAATACACTTTATAATTAATAGTATAATACCACAATATATTTTCAAAAACGTGTCAAAATTCAATCGGAAAATATCAAAAAAGTTAAAAATTTATATATTTTCACTCGGACTTGACGAAAAAAAAATCCAAACACACAAAGAAAGAGCGGTTTTTTCAAACTACCAGAGAAAACAAAAATGGTAGTTGAGGCTGAACTCCGTCAGATGTCTCACACGACTCGCTCAGTGGCTTTGAACTTGCTTTATTTAGAAATCCTCTCTTCATTTATATTAATTAATATTAATTAAATAAATAATTAGGGACGTCCATAAAACTAGTCACAATGTAGGGGGTGGGGAGGGGGGTGTCCAACTTTTTGTGACACTAAATACAAAAGGAAAGGCAAAAGGGAAGGGGAAGCAGGATTCACAACAATCACAACTCTATTTCTTTAAGTGTGTGTGTGTGTGCATTCGCTGGACGGTCGTTGTGTATTTGTGTATATACATACACAACATATACTGTGATCTGTGATTAGAAGCTTAATTCCTCTTATCTATTTTCCATGAAAACAATTGAACTTTGAGTCTTTGGGTGTGGGATTTTTTCCGAGAATCCTATATATAGCCGACATGTGTTCCTGTGACATGCATTTTTGTAACATTTTCCATGGTTTCCTGGGATGAGAAAATTGAAACATTTAATTTTTCATTTTCATTGAATTGTCGTCAAAATCCTTCTCCAATTGGGCAAGAAATCCCCAACTCCCTAAAAATGCCAAGTTGAGAAGAATAGACACACACTTTCACTTATATTCCCAAATATCTACCCGCAAACCTTTCCTTAAATTTTTGGAAATTACACACTGGGGTTGTCCAACTCTTTTTTCACAAAGTGTGACAAGGGGTGGGTGGGGGGTTCGGTCCATTTGTAACACTGTTGTGACAAGGAGGGGAGGGTGTACCCCCCAAAAATGGGATATTTTTGTGACTACTTTTACGGACGTTCCCTTATTTAAATAAGTTCATGAGTCAAATTCTCAATGTCAAATTCCTCTTTATTTTGCCTATTTATTGTTAGTACATATTTACAGAATACATATGCGGATCAATTCAAATCTCAGTCTGCCCCTATCTTGCAAATAGACAATTTGATTATCTAGAAAATGTTTGTAATGTTCTGATAGTTCTGTTTTAAACATAATTTCATCATAATATCGTTTAACACATATGACTTTCCTATACTATGCAAAAAATCAGGAACTTTGAGAGAAAAACAAACCGCTCAGACTCTCGATTCGAGAATACTTTGTTGCTTATGGAGCGAACGCCCTTCGTTCACACGGCATGGCAGGACAAATGTCAAATGTGTATATTGCTTCTATGTACTTGCATAGAAAATGCACAGTTCTAAAAGAATAATACTGTATATAATGCTTTTTGCCTTTGCATGAGTTGAAGTTGATGAGTTCACCGTTCAGCGTTCACACACACACATTTCTCCATGGCCCATAATATAATGACGCTCAAAAGTTAAAGAAGAAGAAAAACGATTTCACACACATCACTGTGTAACAAAAGGCATTTGACATTTGAAAAATTCGATTCGGGAGCTCATAAAATCCGCCATTAATACTCGTTAATTATCAACAACTCCCACTTGAATAGAGTAAAGGATACATAACAATACATAAACATGACATTGTCGTCGTCACTCATGTATGATTGAAGACGCCATTTAATTTTCCTTTGATTGACTTGGCGATTTATTTACATATCTCATGCACATATGACGTGATGTTATTTTTGTTTTAACTTGAATTTCTTGTATTACTCTCTCACATTTCTTGGACGTTATATTCCGTAAGTGAAGACGTTGATCATAACTACATTCTTCAGTGAAACGGACCAGCAGGATCAACATTTTGTTTTTGTTTAGTGTCTTTTTTGGTGTGAATGTGACGGTGAAGGACGGATGGACGACACGTGCGAGTTTCTCAGCACACACATCACACTCTCTTCCATATAAAGTGAGGACTGAGGAGTCCTCAAGTTTTCTCCCCCACACAAATTCCCCTGGAGAATAATGCAATTTTCTAAATATACGTCCTCATTAACTTGATATAAATGTTCCGTAAAGGAAAAGTTCCCCATGTCCTATTGCTTTCTATATTTCTTCTCCTCCTCCTCGCTCAAGCTCCATCACTAACGGTAAATAAAATAAAAAAAACCTTTGTGAATGACTCAGAATGACATATTTCATGTAGCATATGAAGATTTTGATTTTGATTTTATTAATTATTTGTATTTGTATTTGTTTGGGGCTGGGATGGAAAACAGGAAGGGATTCCGGAAGTAAAGTCGTCATCGAGCTTGAATTATGTCCAGTCCAATACGGATTTAAATGTCATCAAGTCCAATAAACTCTCAACAACAACAAACAACTCGGATCTCTCCCCCGTCAATGACGTCTTCAAAAGAATTTGGTTGAATTCCCTCCGTCGCGAGCAACACTACAAAGAAACGGACGAAAAGAAGTTGGAGAGTTTGCCTAGTCCAAATCCAAATTCAAAACGTTTCTACACGAAATATGACCGCCAAAATCATTCTGATTTGAATTCGAAGTCGGACTCACATTTAAATTCAAAAACTCAAAATCCGGACATGGAAATGGAACAAGACGATGACAACTCATCGGAGGAATTTAGCAGTGATGCGCTAGAGGAAATTGGGAATTTGACACTGACGCAAGCACTAAATCTCCTTGGCTCTGCGGACATTTTGATTGTCCTCAAAGATGACTCTGAAAATTCCACGACAACCACAACAACAACAACAACCACATCCGAAATCCCTCCAAACCCAAACGGCGGCCAACCAGGAGCCGAGAATAAAAAACAGAATAAACAACAACCGGGTAATAATAGTACAAGTAAAGGGAAAGGGAAAGGGAAGAGAATGAGGATCCGTGTGAAAAGGCAAACGTCCTCCAAATTGACTTTCCGAAAAAAAGAGAAGCCCTCACGTCGTGGGAATATGGCAGCCGTGGGCACCACATCCATTGCTCATGAGGACACGGCCGTTGCTTCCTCGAATGCACAAGAAGGGACTCGTCATGACGCCAAATTTGCCGAGTCGAATGCTCTCGTCTGGCGAGGTGGTCAAGAGAAAGCTAATTCCGCATCCGCTGGGATCCGTGAATGGCATCCACATGGTGGAGTCTGTCTCAGTCCACCCTGCCGAAAATTGGCACCCAGCTACGTCACCGTCGAAGAACAAACATGGGTGGCTGCAACCAATGATGAACCGGAAATTAATTATTACAAAGTGGCAATCGTCCCAGCCAGACCGGTAGTCAATATCAAGGTCGTGGCTCAACGTGTGACGAATCCACCCGTCATCATCATCAAAGAGGATCTTCGACCTCCGGCTCCCGTCATCCCTGTCAAATCCCCCCCACAAGCTCCACAGCCCATCATTCAAATCTTTAAACCCAAGATTAATAAAACAGTAAAACCGTCCGTTGTAAAGCCCGCAGTGAGTCCAGGGAATGTCGCTGGTCAAAAGGAGGGAGTAATCATGGGCCCATCCCCGAATGCAGCACGTGGACTGAATGATGATTTGATGATCAAAGACGAAGATCATGGTCTCACTCCAGATTCCATCTTTAGAAACTCTTTTGCCGTCACTCAATCCCCATTTTGCCCCATCCCATACAATCCCACATTCTACGCTCCCATTTGTCTCAAAATTGACAATGCCCTGGAGATTGCTCGTGCCTTCTATGCAAAAATTTCCTTGGGATCCTCCTCCTCATCCTCCTCCTCATCCTCCTCATTCTCCTCATCCTGGGCAGTTTGGGGACAGAGTCAAGTCGTGTCGGACATTTTACTTGTGGATGAACCACAAGGCCCGATTCATGCAGCCCCATTGGGGCCCTCCATTCCATCACATTCTGCCATCAAAGGCCCCTCATCATCATCCTCATCCTCATCCCCAAATCCATTCCAATTCACGCCAAATTATGATACTCGCAACCCCCCAACTATCACTCTCATCCCACCCGAAGTCTACGAAGCCCCCAAAACCCACGTCATCTCCCCATTTTGTCCCATCCGACCTCCAGATGACTACAATGAAATAGGTGTCCTCAAAAGCGGGTCCACTAGCATTTCCTCCTCCACCACCAGCACTAGTGAATATTATTATTTCCGATCCTCAAGCACGTCATCCACGGCCGTCTATTGTTTCCCCAATGGACCCACTCCACCCGTCTTTTCCTCATTGAATTACAAGCGATGGACGGGGACGAGTGCTTGGGCCACTTTGATGATGGAATACTCAAAGGATTCCGGCACTTTTTCAAGTTCAAGTTCGTCGTCGTCGTCAGTGGTAAAAACGGCGGTGGAACTGACAGCTTTGATGTCCAAATCCCCGGATCCAATCGAACAACCCGGATTTGCACAAGCTCGACCAAGTCTCCTCGGGATTTTGGAGTTGTCGACGGAGCCGGATCCATTTTCTCCGGTGGACGTGGATGATCTAGAGGATTGGGTGATTCGAGGTCAAGACTTATTGGATCCAAATAAGAAGAAGGCCATGTATGATAAAAATAAACCGTATTGGGGAGAACATAAACCTCATACATTCCGAGAGCCTCCCCTCGCCCCACCCCCTCCCCCCTATGTCAAGGGAAGTAAAGTGAAGCCCGCGGACATCCCACCATATCAATCCCGAATCCCACCCGCACCTGTCGCCGAACAGATCGTCGCCACTCGATTTGAGATCATACGGAAGGCGGCGGGGGGGTATGGGAATTTGGCGACGAGTGGGACGACGAGTATTTCTGGGAAAAATACGGCCGTGGCCGCGTCGGATGCTCATGATGCGACGAATAATCGTGTCAATATCGCCAGTGAGTCTCTCGAGTTCATTCATTCAATTGAGGAATTAAATGCCATTGATTTATATTTGTATACAGGATGTTTTGGTATAGAAAATGTTTCATGATTTCATATGTGTGTATATACATATTAGGTGCGAATGCGATGGTGTACCGTGGAGGGACGGAAGCATTGGCTTCATCCTGGTCGGACAAGAGGAATTTCCATAGCCAACGTCATGGCTGTCTCAAACCTCCCTGTCGAGGGAGGAAAAAGAATTTGGACAATGACAAAGAGCTCACAGCCAGCAGCACCAACGCCAAAGCCACAAAGACACAACAGAAAGAAAGTTCACAAGCTTTCGCGGCTGCCACTGGGCAAGAATCTCGTCTTAGTAGTAGCAAATATGGACTGAAACCAGCACCCGTGGGCAATGAAATTGACAATGTGGGTGGAATAGAGGCTCAAAATATTCAAACTCAACGGAAACCACGTCCAAGTAGTCCGGCTGTGGATGTTTCAAATGGACAAGTTGTTGTTGAGGACATGAAGAGACTTCCAAGTGAGACTTCTTCAGATGATGGGGGGAAAAAAATTGGCGCTAAAAGCCCAATTCCATCAGCGCCAGTGGTCAATAGTCCAGCAATTGTCCCATCAAAACCATCACCACAAAGTCCTAGCGGAGGGACCATTGAAACAGCGAGCAAAACTTTGAGTAGTCAAAAATCAAGTGGGACGAGCAGTCAAAGTCAAAGTCAAAGTTCCAGCAGTCAAAGTTCAAGTGCTCAAAAGATGAAAGAAAGTCAAAGTTCCACCAGTGCTCAAAAGACAAAAGAAAGTACGAGTACGAGTACGAATACGAATACCAAAGGGACGACGACGAGTGGACAGAAAACTAGTCAAAATGAAAAAACTATCGCCACAGAAAATGGTTCGGAAACGGTTTTGGAGACGGAAATAGAGTCGGAGACAGAAACGGCCTCGGAAACGGAAACGGAAACTGTCTCGGAAACGGAGAGTGAGAGCGAAACCAAGTCTGAGAGTGAAAGTAATACAGCTATGGAGGAAGAAACCGAGGAGGAGGCTCCAACGGACGAGACCGCACCAAGTTCTAGGTCAATGGGGGGATCAAATGGAAAGTCGTTGGGAGGAGGAGTAGCAGGAGCTCCACCCATAGAATCCGAACCACCATCACCGTCCTCGTCAAGTCCAAAAATTATCAAACCTCCAAGGTCAACTCCATCATCTGCCAAAATAATCAGTGTTAAAACTGCCGACGATGCCCCCATAAAACTAGAACAGCCAGTGGAACTAATGTCTAAACCATCAGAAGTAGTGCTCCAGCAACAACAAAAACAACAATTAGGGGAGCCAAAAAAACAAGTAGAAGCTGCTAAACCACATTCAGAAAAACCCAAAAAACTCCAATTTCAAATAAGACCAATTCAAGACGCGCCCAAACAACTGCACATAACAGAAGAGCCCAAAAAATTAGATGAGCCAACACTAGCAGTCGAAACTCCTACAAAACAACAGCAAACTAAAGAGTCAAAACTATTAGTTGACACGCCCGAAAAACTTGTTGAAGCTCCTAAAAAACAACAGCAAAATGAGGAGGCAAAAAATTTAGTTGACACGCCCAAAAAACCTGTTGAAGCTCCGAAAAAACAACAGCAAACCAAAGAGTCAAAACAATTAGTTGATGCGCCAAAACTAGCAGTAGAAACTCCTAAGGAACAACAAAAAATAGAGAAACCTAAAATAGTCGTTGAAGCGCCCAAAGAACAACAACAAGAAGAAGAACAACAGCAAACGGATAAATTAGAAGCGCCCAAACAACTAGTAAAACTACTCAGACAACCTGTAGAAGAGTCTGCGCCTGTACCCGCACCCTTACCCAAAGAACAACAACAACAGCAAATAGAAGACGAAGTACCCAAAAAGCTCATAGACGCGCCTAAGAAATCCGCAGCCAAAGTTGTGCCCAAATCACCTGTCAGTTACGGAATGCAAGGCAAGTCACGAAGTATGCAAAAGAAAAAAAACATTCGACGTCCACCGACAACAAGCAAACAGAATGTATTGGAACTGGACAACGTCTTCTCCGGCTTGACAAAGAAATGATTTATTTTATTTGACAACACACAGAGAGATTTTCAGTCAACAAAATGATTTCATGTGATGTGAACCACATGCACACACCGAGAAATGAAAATGATCGTTTCTTCACAGCGTTTATAGTTTATATAATCCCTATATTCAATTCTCATTGTATACATTAATAATAATTAAGTCAGTCAGAGAGTAAAAAAAACTGTAAAATTGCAAAACGTGCAAATCACATCAGGAATATTCAGGAATATCCACATAATAAACGTAATCAACGATAAGAATAATAATAATTAGAAGTAAAAATGACTATTTGTATATGGTATAGGGTTAAAGCATTAAAAAGCTTTTTAAACTTATACATTATGCGTACAATACAAATATTTAAATAAAAACGATTCCTTCCTGCTTTAGTTTGTTTCGGAAATGTCAATTCCTAAATATGTACTTATTATTTTGTATTTGAACTTGAACTGGATTCTTAAATTCATTTTGTCTATTTACTATTACATTTACGTATAGTTTTCGTTCGTATTCCAACAGAGCTTGATGAACAGATGGAACATATGTACATATGTCCCATGTACATATGTTTTTAAACCAATACAATACCAAAATCAAAAATACCGAAGATTCCATACCCAAATCTATGTTCTCAAGTCCATACCGAAATTCGAAAATGTCTGAACACATCTCAAAACTTTTCTGATTGTCGTAATACACCTGCCTAATGCAAAATCTCACCTTGCCCCGTGAGGAGTCAAGAGGGATCTAAAAGTGTTTTTCAACCAACATGTTTCTTATTGTGTGAGACGCGTTTCTGAGCATGTATTTTACATTCGACCCCACCCTGACCCCGCCCCCATGGCTCCCATTCCCTATTTAGAGTAAGTGACCCAGGCCCCATAAGATGCAGAAGGATTCATGTCATACCGTTTTCTTAAAATAGCGTTATATACGCAGACACACACACAGACAGCTCCATAATATATAAAGGGGGTTGATTGTTTACCACACGACCGCAGACGGATTGAAAAAGCACGTCGAAAGTGTTCGTGGTGAAAGCGGCGTTGAACTTCAACAGTATATTTTACCTGTCGAAATTAAATTTGATTTTTCTGCATATCTGTATATACGGACAATGAATCGTGATTTTATAAAGCAACAACTGTTTTATAATTTCTCAGGAGGGTAATTAAAAGTTCTCCAGGAACAATTGGAACGAAATTGTATACATTTGCTAATTATCAACGCTACCTTTGATTTGCCCATATTTATAGAAAACTCTGACGTCACACCAACTTATCAATAATGTACGTTTATACGGAAGCTGGGAAGTGCGAAAACAATAATGAAATAGTTGTCAACATTATATCTATTGGAAATAGACAAAGCTATATAGTTGCTTGTTACGAACTGAAACTAACGTAAATACACAAACACTCCATGCAATGTAATGCAATGCAATTTACTCATTGCTATATATTGCTATATATTTGAAAACTTTCCAAAACGTGTCATTAACAGCTCTCACAAAAGTATATAGTAAAACGAGGGGTTGAAGTTTTTCAATCAATCATTTTCCATTCGTCATTTGAGTAAAGTAAAATAATGTGTGCGTAAGTATATCAGAGTTTAAGAGTGTCCTGCGGAAAGTTCAATACTTTTTTAAATCATAATAATAATAAGTTGAAGAATGTGTGAATGATAGATAAATAATAAATGCCAAAAATGGTGGAGTATATATTATATATAGAGTTACATCCGCGTAGAATTTCATATATAGGAAAAAATTAGTATGATATATTGTCAGGATATAAGATATATCCTGTGTATTTATTTAAATTCCAAAGGCAACTCAAGTAGTGAGTTACCTTTTAAATAATATTATTATTAATATTATTCATCTTTTCCTGCAAAATAAGAAAAAAAATGTAGTAGATAGGAATTTGTCTTCTACACATGTAGGCAAATATTATGCAGATTAATTATCTGTCCTGGTCCTCTCTCTATTTCTTTGTCTTATCACTAAGACGGTTAATATTATAATTTTGCTCCATGAGCATTGAGGGAAAAGGACAAGGGAAATAGATATAGTTAGCATATCAATATTAGATATACCTTTAAAAGTCAAAATAGGAGTTTTTACTCTAATTGTCCAGCCAATGTCAGGATGATGACATTGGGTGGAAAATATTCACATCGGGTGAATTATTTTTGAGAAAAGTGGAGAGAGACAGAGAACCTCCAAGACTTATTTAGTTAGAATACTGAACCCAGACCAAGCTATACATTTCTTGGTAGGTACTCAGTTTCTCTCTAATTTCTTCTATCTTTCCCAGTATACAAATCGAGTGATTTGTTTTAAGAAGATTTCCCACATGGAAAAGTATATAGTTTTTCTTCTTTGCTTTCCACTATGGAAAAGCAATTGTAAAAACTCTTTTAAAGAGTTTAGTATTTTATTTAATATTAGGGGCTATTGCGAAAACCTCGTAATAATCCAAAGGATTATTAATAATATATCCAAGGATAATCCAAGGATTGTGTAATTTCCCCTTTTATTTATTGTGTACGTGTAAGTACACACATATTTACTTATTTTGTTTCGACTTTACGTCTATATAAAATGTGCCTTAAAATAAATTAAATTTGTGTCGCGATCAAAATATCTCGCATTCCTCTCACTATTTACTAGCACGTGTCTCTTTTATTCTACAAATCCCATATATACATACTCTGAAAAACGTATTATCTGACAATATGCGTCGCGTTGGTGAGGAACTGAAACTGAGGACATTAGGCCAAGGACGAATCGATAAAAATGGCACATTGTGTGTACATTTAATTGTAAATAAATATACATGATTATCACAATAATTCTACTAATTATACTTCATAGTCATATTATTATCCCTCATAAACTTGCCTCCAATTGACTTCCCATGTCGGAAATAACGAATAACGGCTAAAACCAAAAACTGAATAATTTGCCTTTCCACATTTTTTCCCCTGGCGTGCGGATTTGTTTTGGAGATCTTAACGTTGTTGTTGTTTGTTGTTTTTTCCACGTGAATCTCTGTGATGGAGTCTGGACACATTTAATTTGGATTTTTACACATAATAACTGAATTTTGAATTTTAATTCATCCGTCATATAATTGCCCAAAATGCGAGAAAAGTTCACTCCCTATAAACATAGTTCCACTTGATCATCGTGTGTATACGAATATATATATACAAATATCAATGAGCCTCTGTGGATTTCCATTTCATGTTCTTCTACTTCTCCTTCTCCTCCTCCTCCATGGACTCTTTCCCCCGGGGGAGTTCACGATAAGCCAATGCCAGGTAAATTCAAATATTACAAATTACAAATGAGTTGAAATCGGTAAATCCTATAATACTAAAGCGATTAATTTTCCCTTTGTTCGTAGTATACGAACTTCACACATTCAAATCGAAAATACACAGTTATTGTCGAATTTCCAATTTTTAGTATTGTCCCGATTCTGATTCATCGCAATTGTAATTAAGTATAGTTGTTCTTGACGTGAGATGAGAGAAATGTTGTTTCTTTTTGAAAGGAAGTGGTTCCAGGGGGGATAAATCTCACTCAATCCGATGACGCCTCATTCCATTTCCTACAACATGAAGATAAGACTGAAGATCGAGGATCCATCAAAGTCCCAATAGAAATCTCGCTCAGTTCGCTGGATGCAAATGTCAGTCAACCATTTGTGAAATTAAAGAATTTACAGTTGACGGATGAAGATCAGGGCTTTATCCCCTCAAACTCACAAAATGGAAATACATCAATAGGATTTTGTTCAAATAGATTTGATGATAACATTTTCGCAAAATTTCTCAAGGAATCTAATCCCAATGAAAGGGCGAAGAATGAGTTTGATGAAGTTCAAGTTGATGTTGATGGCACAGAGCTGGAAGGGCAAGGAAATAAGGGGGAAGGGAAAATAGTGATAAATGAGAGACCGTTTGATAACAATTCAGTGTTACAATCAAAAAGTCCGAGAGAATTAAGCAATGTTTTGAAGTTAAAACCGGACTCGGAAGGAAAGGAAATTGGGAATAATTTCATGGATGATGGTAATCGAGTTAAAAGGGATTTGCTGGGGCAGATGTTTGGTATAGTCAATGGCAGTGGCCAAGATGCAATTCAAATCAGATCTATGCCTGGCCCAAAGAAAGTTACAAATAAAAAAAAACTACTACGGACAAGAACCATTCTGGTTTAGGCAGTTCTAATTCCTCCACCAAAAAGTAAATGCTCACACCAAAAATTGGTACTTTTGTATCTTCAAGCTCTGCTTCATCCTCAAAATCGTCTGCAATATCTTTGTCATCTTCGTCATCATCAAATTACACAGTTGGAAATGATACTGAACAAATGCAGACGTCCGCTTCTTCCTCAAATAAAAGCGGAAATCTAAAGCCAAAATCCCAGTCCTCGTCCACATTTTCCTCCTTTGCATCGTCATCCTTAGATAAGAAAACAGAAGAAAATGAGAAGTTCTTCCTCAACTAAAGTCGGAAAACCAAAATCCCAGTCTTCGTTTACATCAAATTCAACGGTTAAAAGTAAAAACAAATTGTTTCCCATTAAAAAGAAAACAACGTCCAGCTTAAATAAATCGTCTAAAAATAATGAAAATGAACAAATGCAGTGGTCCTCATCTTCACCAAAAATCCCCGGAAAACTCAAGCCAAAATCCCAGTCGTCTTCTGCATTTGCTTCCTCTGCATCGTCCTCATTAGTGCCAAAGAACACGGAATGGAAAGAGAACAAACCAAAGGAGATGTGAAGTTCTTCATTGAATAAAACCAGAAAACCCAATTCAGCCAGCCAGATTAAAGCAAAATTGTATCCACTTAAAAAGTAAAACACAAACTCAACCACGTCCAGCTTGAAAGAATTGTCTAAAAAGATGTCTGATTCAAACAAAGAGTTCAACGACGCTTTTGCTACAAACTCTAGTTCCAGCTCAACTGCCACTAAAAAGATAAAGTCAAAACCTGATTCAACATCATCCAATTCAACTGCCACTAAAAAGATAAAGTCAAAACCTGATTCAACATCATCCAATTCAACTGCCACTAAAAAGATAAAGTCAAAACCTGATTCAACATCATCCAATTCAACTGCCAGTCAAGCCTTTAAATCGGATCCTAGTCAAACGTCTTCTGTAAATTCTGGTCCG
Source organism: Gisinianus flammeolus (assembly GCA_034699125.1). Classification (NCBI taxonomy): domain Eukaryota; kingdom Metazoa; phylum Arthropoda; class Collembola; order Symphypleona; family Katiannidae; genus Gisinianus; species Gisinianus flammeolus. The sequence goes on along the minus strand of JAIUND010000940.1, from coordinate 2,395 downwards.
GATTCCAGTTCCAGTTCTAATTCTGATCCGTTGACGAGCAACACTCTGCCGCTTATAAGTATAAAAAAATATGCAATAAAACCAAAGAAACCCGGTTGCAAAAAAGTGGTGGGATCCCATTTGGCAGCAACGGGAACAACATCCATCGGTGGGAAAGAAAGCGCCGTGTCAAATGCAAATGCTCAGGACAATACTCTTCATCGGGTGGACGTCGCTGATGCAATGGCTTTAGTATGGACAGGTGGAATTTTCCGCGTTCGGGTCATCACACGGAACTGGGATTTTCCACAAAGACCCTGAAACGAACCTGAATTCCGACTGTGATGAGGAAAGTCCGTTGTCAAATCAGACCAAATCAAACCAAAAAACAAAACCATAAACTTCCGCAAAATCTCAAGGCTCGTCAGCTTCAGCTTCTATTCCGGAAATACTATTTACACAAACAGCTCCAACTAGAACTACCGCAAGTCCATTTGCTATACCACAACTTGCAAGTACCCTTGACTTGCAACTGGCAACCTCATTTTCAAAAGAATTTTCCCCTACGGAGACTGGTCCTACAGCGATCACTTCAACCCGTAGTACAAAAACACCATTAACTTTGTCCAAGTACTCAACGTCACGTGCCTCTGGCACACAGTCCGCGACAGACGTCTCGGAAAACCAAATTACACACCACAAGCTTCCGCAAAACCTTTAGGCTCGTAAGCTTCAACTTCTACTCCGGATATTCTATTTACATAAACAGCTTCAACACCAATACCACAAATCCATATTCAATACCACAAATTGCAAGTACCCTTGACTTCCCACTGGCAACTGAATTTTCAAAAGAATTCTCCCCTACGGAGACTGGTCATGCAGAGATCACTTCAACCCGTAATACAAAAACACAATTAACCATTTTCAAAGAGTCAGCTTCAGGTGCCTCTGGTACACAGTCCACGACAGGCGTCTCGGCAAACCAAAAACCATAAACTTCCGCAAAATCTCAAGGCTGGTCAGCTTCAACTTCTAATTCGGTTATTCTATTTACATAAACAGCTCCAACTACCAATACCACAAATCCATATTCAATACCACAAATTGCAAGTACCCTTGACTTCACACTGACAACCGAATTTTCAAAAGAATTCTCCCCTACGGAGACTGGTCATGCAGAGATCACTTCAACCCGTAATACAAAAACACAATTAACCATTTTCAAAGAGTCAGCTTCAGGTGCCTTTGGTACACAGTCCGCGACAGGCGTCTCAGAAAACCAAATTACAAAACCACAAACTTCCGCAAAATCTCAAGGCTTGTCAGCTTCTACTTCTACTCCGGATATTCTATTTACACAATCGGCTCCAAGTACCAATACCATAATTCCATATTTAATACCACAACTTGCAAGTAAATTTAGCTTGCCACTGGCAACCGCATCTTCAAAAGAATTTTACACTAATGCGACTGGTCCTACAGAGATCACTTCAACCCGTAATACAAAAACACAACTAACCATTTCCAAGGAGTCAAGTGCCACTGCCATTGTTAGCCATGAAAGTTTCAATCCTATCTCGTATGGCTTACGTGGAGGTAACAATGCAGAGCAAGGAAGTTCAAATATGACCGCAAGCGATGATGGTGGGGGTAATAATATGGGCGATGACAGATTAAATGCCACCTCGTATGGTCTACGCGGAGGTAACAATGCAGAGCAAGGAAGTTCAAGTTTAAATATGACCGCAAGCTTTGAAGGTGAGGAAAATGCTGAAAGCGATAATAGTTTTAATGCCACCTCGTGTGGCCTACGTGGAGCTAACAATGCAGAGCAAGAGATTTTAGAATCCAGTTTCTCCGATCAAAACGGAAGCAATGGTTCTTATTATGCGAATGAAGGCTCCTACACTGACCTTAAGTGCAGCAATTGCGCAGGTTCTGGTGCGTTTTTTTCAAATTTTTCTAATAATTTTGTTAGTCAAAATTAAGGCTTTTCGCAGGTCTGGTTGACCTGCAACCTGATCTGACCTGATATTATTTCGAATCAACTTGACCTTAAGCGGTTCAACCTTTAACCTGATTTGATCACCTGAATCATATAAAGTATTCCGATTTTCTCGGTTTCGATTTTCGATAATTGGCAAATTATTTACACTTTAGACGCATATACACACATCTAAAATCTGGGTTGAAGCCCGATCTCTATCACCCTCAAGCTCTTGGATTTCATGTTTGTTTGATGCTTTGGATTGGTCTTTGCAAATGAGAAAACGCAAAATTGTGCGCTGTTGTCCAGCACAAGGCAAAATTTGAGTTTAACTCAAAATTCCCGTTTTAGTTTAACTCAAAATTCCCGTTTTAGTTTAACTCAAAATTCCCGTTTTAGTTTAACTCAAAATTCCCGTTTTAGTTT